>JAQGAA010001171.1:0-16939 GCA_034696425.1 Isotoma viridis | reverse complement strand
AATAATAGTTTATTGTCTAAAACTAGCAGAAATTGCCTCAATAATAAAACATTAATACCTATAAACATATGTATTATTATTATACCTGATTTTAGGAAAAAGGAAGAACTACAGTTCAGAGAAGAAGAAAAAACAGTACCTGAGATAAATAACAATTTACAATTACCTTTGTTTGGTATCTGACCGTATATCCAGTAGTAGTAGTAAAGTTTAAGAACATAATAATATTTTGATTGTGATCGTCGGCCTGTTGGGGAATGGACATGAATCATGAAACGTCTGCTATCAGCAGATGAAGGTGAAGAAGAAACGGGAGCTACTAGTACTGCTATGAATTCTACTACTAATTCTACTCCGACTGCAACTGCAATTTCTTTTAAGGTGCTTTTTTGTTTGATGTTTAATTGACACTTTGAACTATAACCTTTCTACCTTATTTTGACATGATACCTTTTGCTGTAGTAAATGTACTACACACTTACTAGTACTATCCCCCATAAGTTTCTAGCATACAGTTTATACACCCTGATTTAATCGATCCTGGGCGATTTTCAATATGCAACACAATTGAATTATGAAGGAGTTGTGATGCCCGTAGTAAATAGTAATAGTGGGTCGGGGTGTCAGACTAAATCGGGAAATCTAGGTCAACAAATCCGGTGGTGGTGGTGGTGATTCTTAGTTTGAGGGTAGTGTGTAAGTTGGTAGTACAGTACGGGTAAAATAGATTTTGTGGTTTGTGATGAAATTAAGTTTATTAACAACTTTTTTGGAAAAATTTTAGAATTGTACATTGACCATTCCATAAAAAATTATATTTTTTTGAGAAACCATGTGTTCAGATAATTTCTTTTTCCTTTAACGTTTACAATACTTATGATGACGATATTGCGAAATCGCACATGTGTTACTTACTTTCACTCTTTGTACTTTTTAGAGTAGGGGTATGGTAACATGGAGAAAGATACTGTATTATAAGGACATAACATTACATACCATTACTCTCACAATCAGAAGCTCATGTCCATTGTGGATTGTCGTGTCGTGCCTCTGTCGCATTTTTTTTCTTTCTCGTGTTCTCTTTGCTGTAATCATATCTACTACTAGTTGGCATTTCACACTACCGCTACTTGTACTACCTACTACTACTACCCGTACCAATGCTTTCCTTATGCTTTCCCTGTAGATATACTTTTAAGAATATATTTATTGCAAACGAGGCAAACCTCCTTGTTTTACAAACTACTGCACTAAGAAAGATTCCACTTTCCTTAAATCGCTTGGAAGGTACTGGGGTCGATTTTTCTTACAAAATCTAATTCAGAGCAATTAGGGAGGAAAGGGTTTGAAAGCTGAATGTTGAATAGTTAAATTGCAAGAAGTGAATGAATGGGGCATACGCAAACATATATAGGTGGGCGAATGTATGTATTCACTTCTTGATTTATAATGATGAGGCTTAAGACCCTACCTAAGAAGGGATTGGTGAGCTGGCACAACTTAACCATACGCAGTTTACCTAAATACAAGTAACACTGACTGATCTTGAGTGAGACTGAAGCATGAAGGCAATCTGTCCCTTCTTCTCCCATGTGTTCGTATAGGTGCAGCTAATTCAATACTTTAGCATTAGGAAGAGTGTAGAGTATCTTTTTTCTTTGGGATTGGATAATGCGGTAGCTACGAAGCAATTCATCTACCCCCTAGGGAATTCCTTATTTTTTAGAGAGTCTCTCAAAAAGAGGCATCATTGGTGGAGAAAGTGAAAGCAGTGAAAGTTTACAGCTTTCTCCTTCCGATAAATATATATTTATCCAATCACGTGTGTTTTGCTCAAGAAGCCGTGAAATCTTAGAAAATTTAATTGATTCGTATATACTTACAGTATTAATACTTAATATATAGTTAGGGCGATGTTGTGTAAAGGCAATAACCGAAATACTCAAACGGATCCGGTAGCAAAATTGTTGTTTCCTGCTTGCAAAAGAGAGAGAAACGAGCGGTTTATCCTTGATATATGGCTTGTGTCAAGTATAAATATCTCCCGTCTCATTACCATTTGCATCAATATCGATGTACTGAGCTTGAAAAAAGGCTAAAAAAGGAAATAGTAGTGTGTGTATTGGTTAGTGGTTCTTTCGTGGTGGGTGAAAAGGTATAATAGACGTATACTTTACTAGTGGAGTTTGAGGTAAAGGTTTCATAAAATACCTTTGAAAAAGCAAAATAAGGAGCAGTCAGGAATCAGATAAGTATTCCTTTTCTGGTTGAAATCCAACCAGGTCAGAATCAGAAACATACGCAGAAATGGCATTAGTTATAGGGTGGCAGTATGTGACTGAATGACCCACATAATCTATACAACATTATGTAGTTGGTCGGTGGTGCATATACACCATAACAAGGGGGTAATACCTACTTTGCCTTATTTAGGTACTTAGGTAACTGGTAACATACAGATTGGGATCAGATGAGATTTTCTTGGTAGTCTCAGAGGAAGTCCTATGGGACTTGAGCAATTTCACACATTCCTCTGCATTGAACATTTATATTTCAAAATGCTGACGGAATGAGTCACTCCAAAGCAAAGGGTGCATTATTATAATATTGTATGAAACTTGTATACATTTCCATTATGGAAAGGATAAATGAGAAACTTTCAATATCTCATGCATTTCAAAACATACAATCCAACAAGATCATTCATAACTTGAAGAGCTCATGAATATGAAAGCAAACTACTTTTTGTAACATTCCAGAATTACTGCGTACAAAGTCTGGTGTTTTATTCTTCTTTAGAATTTTCAAGAATTATATTCTTGTCAAAAGAAGTTTTTGGCCCCTACTTAATACCAATTGGGCTCATTGCTTTTAGGGGGTACTTTTATGTGAAGAATGAGATTTAAATTGGCTAAGGGCTGAGTGTTTTCTAACTACGGATGCGACTGAACTCGATGACATTAATATCCTGTTGAGTATGGACAGGAAGACATAGATTTATAAACATTATGGGGACCTTTTATTTATTTATACTGACAAAAAACAAAAGTTAGGAGAAAACTTCTAAGGGCTTACGCAGGTGAGTACCTTTTTCCGTAGATTGGATTTTTGCATAAATTATAATATAAGTATGTAAAGAATTTGATTCAGATTCTGCCGTATATGGTTGATAGCATTTGGAGTTTTGGAGTTGGTTATTTTCTTCATCATAAATTGTGTAGGAGGTTGATCTTGGTGGAGAGGAAACCTGCGACAAGATTCGTCGGGTTGGAAACGAAAGTTGGGTCAGAGCCATGCAGTAGAATCCGGTACTTGTATCCGATCCGACCGAATAAGGGCAAATGTGTATAAAGAATGAAATGAGAATCGTAGTAGGAAAAAGCAATCGTAATTTACTTATTGTTAGATTTCAGCAGATTTTATATTTTATTGAGCAGGACGCGCAAGGACAAGAAGCCATTTGGGTCTAGGCCAAATCACTTTTTTTCTATCTCTTTACCTGAGATGAGACACCTTTGATCATGCAAATATTACATAAAAATGTGCATTCGGTTTTAGTATCTGTTGGAGCTAAGAATGATGATTTCGAGTTCTAGCCAAATAAATGAACATCTTGTCACAGAAGTTTTTATAATTATTTTCTGGGGTTCTAGGTCATCTCAAAACAAAATGTATAGATTGGTATTAGTTATAGTACATAATTGTAAACTCCGAACTCTTCTGGGACATTAGGAGTTGTCAGTGTAAAAGCACCTAAAGGCCTTGTTTGCTATTTTCCCAATGGAAGATGAAAAATGCCACTATTGCTACTCTGAGTTGGCATGTATTGTGAACACATCATAAATCATTCCTTTTTTACTAGTCATTCATCTTCAATGACTTGACTGAACTCACTCAGTGCATGAAATGGTCCACAGAAAAATGCGTCACATGGGGAAAGACAAACAATGTTACTCTAGTCTCTTAAATATACCTGCATCATCATCAACATCCAACATCTCGAATCCCAATTCCACCAACCCAACCCACTCGTTCTTTTTATAGCCTAAAAAACTCATTGATGATCTGAACCCTTGGTCAATGTTAGTTAATGCCTTTGTCCCTGCCCTTGGTCCTCATCCATCACCCGCATCGGTGTTCGCTCTGAGAGATATCGTCGTGTCGTCCCAAGGGGGTTAATTCTACAAGACTAATTTCTTTATTTTTTCTAACACGTTCACAGGTAACACTGTCCATTAAGAAGGAAGGTGACCCCTCACCAGCGTTTATGAAGCAAGATGGTCAACGATTCAAATTACCCAGAACGCTCAAACTTGCAGTTGATACTAGTTACAGGGTGGACTTATCCTTTAAGCCACCTCAAGTCTTAACGTAAGAGAAATTATTTATATGCCTTTGAATTGATGCTCTAATTGTTCTTCAGATTTTAGTTAATCGGACAGAAGCAATAGTCCAACATCTAATCAGTACAAATCAAAACGAACAAGGTACAAATGATTCCCTAGATGAAGTAAACCCAAGCCCCCAAGCAAGAATTAAAGATTTATAGTTTAGCTTTCTAAGGTAAAGCCAATCGGCAATATTACAGGCGATAAAAAACGATTGAATGGACAGAGCAAGTGCTTATACAACTGGCATTAATGGTTTGAGAGACAAATTAAGAACATTTGGCAAAGTCAAGGATAGTCCAATTGGCCAATGGCTAATGGTTTATGGGAAGAAGGCGAGAGGAAGACTTTCAGGTTAAAGATAGCTCTCGTAGTCTCTGTGTTTTAGGTTTATTTGACCGTGATGTATGCAACCAAGGGGGTTGAGTGTATATGGCCTGTATGTTGGCTAGCTGAGAGTTCCTACATAAAGTTGCATGACATGACAGGCAGTACTTGGTTAGAGTTGACTGTGTGTAATACAGATTAGGTAATGTTTATCGGTAGTGCTACTACTAGTAAGGTTTTACTTCTATTAGCAATAGGCAGGTAAAGATGCAAAGTGATTAATGCGATTTATCGAAGAAAGTAACTTTCTAAGGCTTTCCCATTTATTTTTTCTTGGGTTCAAGTGGTTACAGACCTGTGGTAGTTTTTGAGTTGTGTGTGGTAGTAGTGGTGGGGATTGTGAGCTAAAAATGTGTGTAGCAAAGTGGCTGATCTTTATTCTCATGTTCTTTCTTATTCTTGGACTATCTATCAGTAAAACATGAGACATTAGTTTATTCCACGTTTTAATACATAACTTTTTTCGAAGAAAATTCCTTGAGCAATTTCTTTATCTAAATTCTGATCGGTCCTATCGTGACTTACTTTTGACACAATAAATCCAAAAAATTAGTGATAGGAAAAATCAAATAGAAAGTTTAAGTGGGCTATTCACAAATGATTAGTTAGAGCATAATTTTCTCCCATTTCTTGCCAAATAAAAACTGAAAGGTTTTGACCGGAAGGTGTTACTTTTTGAACTCTCAATACTTGGTCAATACTCTCATTATCATGCATTTTCATGTTGACATTTTTGTTTGTAAAATTTTTATTAATTATGATAATGATACTGTATTCAGTAAGCCAGTATTGTTATTTCCAAGAAATTTCAAGCGCATTTATTGAGTAATTGTTACTGACGCATAAATTACTTAGCTTGTCTACAAATTCTCTAAATATGACATACTATGTTTCAACAATTCCCTTTGAGACTGTTAAAACAATTGATTTAGAGTTTTCTCTTTCTTTTTTCTGTGTCCCAATCTGGTCCTTTCTATTTGTTCTGTAGCAAATTATGTTTATCCGTATTGCAATTTCCAGGAACTAAAACACTAATACATAGTATAGTAGTACCTACATTTATTTTTGAATAGCAATAACATATCTCTGATTTAATTTTATATAAATACAGGAAGGTTTGCTCCTGTGTATAAAGTACGCGTTCCCTCTGCCTCTTTTGTACCATTGTACCCGGATTCTTGACGTTAGAAGAAACCTTTAGTTTAGATTTCATATTGCATGCCACAACAAAATTTTACATCAAGATCGACCAAAATGCCGAGTAATGTATAATACTAGCTGTAAGGGGGTGGATAGGAACTCTATAGAAAGAAAGTGAAACTTGCATCAAGAGAAAACAACGCCTCGGTCAATAATGCCATTTCTAGCTCAATCTCCGGCAGTCCAGTGGGGGTATATCACTCTACTAACTACTATTATATAAAGTAATACATAAATACTACTTGCTGGTTGGTACTTTTTAGAGTATAACAAGACCTAATACGACTGCATTAAAATCTATGTAACATTGTGTACCAAGTTTAAGTAGCTGAAATAGCTTGGTCCATGCCTTGCCAATGCCAAAAGGTAAAAGAGCGACGATCCACCGCCCTTAAAAAAAGGATCTCCCGATCTTGTAAATTTTCTAGGATTTGCCCTCGTAAATTCGACCAGATAGAATAAAAAGCTGCTTTGTTTGATGCTATAAAGCTGAGGTATCTTAGACCGTAGATAGTAGATGGAATCTTTTCTTCCGTCGAGTAATAACTAAGTAGTTCTACTACAACATTGGCAGTAGTATTACGACTTGGTTTGTTGGTAGTAGTAGTAAGTTAGCCTTAGCTTAAACCCAAACCCATTCTTCTAACTTTCTCCAGGGTTTTAGTAATTTGGCTACATATCAAACTTTCATGCACGCATACATTTGAGCTTCTCATTTCACCGAAAGACTTTCAATTATTTCTTTAAAGATTCTTCTCTTCATCTACCAACTAAAGTACCATGGCGGTAATCGAGTACAAGTCCAGCAGGCAACTTTCCAGATTCCATAAGAATTTTATCTGAATTAAAGTATAATACTTCAATTTTCTTTCATGACAGGGCATATTCTGAATTCAAAATGGATAATTTTGCTATATCCATATTGTACTACTAGTACTTCTTTCAAAATTTCTCTTTTCACAAAATGCTTCTTCAAAAATCTTTAGCTTTCATATATACCTACTATGCATTTGACCTAAAAAAATGTTTTCAAGCTCTAAGATCTCTTGGCAGTGTTGACGGATGCATTATGACTTTTTACAACCAAAACCACCACAACTACCCTATTACTATCGCTTAACAAGATTTTTTTACAAGAAAATCAACAATAGCAACCTTTGAAATGTTATTTCAGTACGGTATATACTATACGGTATAAACAGTCCTATGAAGTGCAGGTACAGAAGAATGAAAAAGGGTAATTGGGTTTGGGCTCTTGGAGTCTAGGTGCACAGAAAAAACTGCATGGCTTATCATTATTTATGCGTCCGTACGTGAGAAATAGATTTGGATTGATGTTAAACATTCATGAACTTGTGACTTGACTGTAAGTGTAAACACCATAAACCTTAATATACATTGATCCCAAAGAATCTGATTCAATTTCCATTTACGCTCAACAGACAAGCCGTACTTCGTCTTTGTAGACAGACATAACAAATGCAGTGTAAAAACGTTATTGCATACAGTAAATGCATCACATATTGGTTATTACAATTGCCAACAATCTCTATTTCCCATTTCTGTGAGGAGAAAGCTAAAAGAAAGTAAAAAAAGAGAATAAAATAGAATTATAGCTGTTGGCTGATAAACTGAAGGTTTTACAGTACAAATTGTAATAACTGTTCTATTCTTTTATCAAGACAATCTTTTGGCTGTGGTGTGGCGAAGGAGAAAGTTAATTTAAACTTGTGGCTTATATATACTCACTCTATCTGCGTTAAAGCAGAGGAGCCAAAACATTAAAAATCAGAGTTTTAGTACGCTACAAATTCAATGAATCATGAAATGTATGTAACATTGAATCGACATTTTATGTACGTTATATCAATTGTTAAATTTTTCTTACTTTCTTGCATAGGGTTTTTTGGCATCCTTCAAATGAACACCTCTCGTGTATAAGTAAACACTTAATATACACTTATTATAATCTAGACTTCCACTCAATTGTCAATTAATTTTACCCTAAACAAAGTACCTACTATTGCAATGGGTTGATAATACCATAGTTTGAAGCTTATATATTTGAAGTAAATGCCCCCAAGAGACAATATATAAAACTTGGATTATACAACAAAGACTTAGATGAAGGGATGTGTAATGGCCACAGGTTCTTGTGATCCTACATTTTGAAGTTGGAAATGAAAGTGAAAAATTTGCAAAATATTCCCTTGAGAATTCTACACAGACAGAGACAATCACACCATTTATTTTGTCATTTTCGCTAACTGCATACTTTAACTCTTCTACTCTCTGGAACGGAATTGTGTGTTCTATGTTTTATTCCCTTCTAGGTAGCATGCAGTCTTTTAGATAATCATTGCACCATCATAGCGTGGAATTTCAATGTTGGTGAAAGTAGAGAAAGTACAAATTTATACTAAACTATGCATTTTCCCACAAACTAGTCTGTCTACAAATTACAATAGCCAAGACCCCTTCCCATAAGTTACTCATGGTCATTAAAATCTACTTTATTTACAATCACTTAACTATCATGGGAAATGAGGTAAAATTCATGAACATTATCCAAAAACTTTTCTAACTTACACACACAGAAAGTCACAATATTATATTGACCCACAACCTGCTTATTACGTACTTCCCAGGGCATTGAGTAAAAGAATCCTAACAATTTCCGATAAATATTCCATGTCCTCCCACGCCCAGCATCATGCATGTACTTGTACTTGATACTTTTACGTTGGTATAAAGCTTAACTGCTTTTAGCATTTTAACTTTAAATGAAATATTCCCCAAATGGTTGTAGAAATACAACGTCTGGGAACTTCTTTTAAACATAAGCTTGTGTCTCATGACAAATTGACAATAATGTTATTACATAAAATTCCATTACAAAGCAACACAACAATAGAAGATAAAATGTCAAACCACCTAACCTTAACCTACATTTTATCTATTTTTAGTCTCATCATCACTCTTCTTCTATAATGGGTTACTATTATTGAGAAATTTAACAATGCATAAGTAAGTAGTGCTTTTGACACTGCAATACAAACGAATAACTTGGAGAAAGGACTGAATGTCAAATGTCAAGTCATACTACAACTACACAACTACTACCGATGAAATATTGAGTGTGTACAAAGGTTATCCTAAAATGAAATCGAAATAGCAAGTACAATTCTTGGAAAGTTGTGTAACAATACTAACAACAATTTAATGACTATTTCATAACACAAAAATCTTTGAAGTAAATCTATTTTTATATTGACGCATTAAAAATCGGAAATAAAAGTTTATCTGTACTGATGGTATCTCCAGTTAGGTATATGTACAAACAAATATAGCATCATCATCATCATCCAACCTCGGTTTTTTCAGATGAGTAGGTTTTTCTTTTGAGCCTAAAGGAAGGATGTAGAAATAGAGGAAATAAATGGGAAAGTAGACAAGACGGGTAAAATCGGTTGGACTTGAACAAAAGGGCATAGGTTGTATGTTGTACGTGTAGTAGAAAAATGTACGTAGTGGGTTGTACTCAACAAACTACTATTGCATAGGGTAACATAGAAAGGTGAAATACCCGGAATCTCAAAGTACCCCTTAGAGAATGCACGCCATAGTGGGGAGGGTAAAAGAGTTCAAAATCTATAGAAGTGCGGACAGAGTGAATCCCGGCTGGTGAAATTGTTAAAAATTTGTTTTAAAAATATTAAAAATAAAAAAATTTACTATTAAAATTTTGAAAACTAGTTAAATTTCACATTTGAAGAGTGCCTTGGATCTATTGAAGAGTTTGATTGTGTGAAAAACAATAATAATTAAAGACAAAGACACTACACATTAAGAAAGTAGGATAATATTGAATTTTTTTTCAAAATGGATAATACTGGTGAAGAAACACAACCAAGGACGCTTTACGTAGGAAATCTTGATCCTCAAACAACAGAAGAGTTTTTATTTCTTCTATTTTCCCAAATTGGTCCAGTAAATGGTTGTAAAATCATTCACGAGCCGAATGGAGATCCTTATGCTTTCATTGAGTTTTTTGAACACCATGCTGCAGCTGCTGCTTTGGCTGCGATGAATAAACGAAGTTGTTTCGGTAAGGAGATGAAAGTTAATTGGGCAACTTCCCCTAATACTCAATCAAAACCGGATACAAGTAAGCACTATCATATCTTTGTGGGTGACCTGAGTCAAGAGATTGAAACTCAGGGTTTAAGAGATGCGTTCGCAACATTTGGAGAGATTTCGGATTGTCGAGTTGTACGTGACCCACAGACACTTAAGTCAAAGGGATTTGGATTCGTTTCCTTTGTGAAGAAGTTAGATGCTGAATCAGCAATTGCTGCTATGAATGGACAGTGGCTTGGAAATCGTAGTATTCGAACAAATTGGGCTACTAGGAAACCTCCACCTCCAAGGAGTAATGAAGGGGGTTCAAATGACAGAGGAAATAAGCAGTTGACATTTGATGAGGTTTATGGCCAATCGAGTGTTACTAATTGTACTGTCTATTGTGGAGGATTGAGCAATGGGATTACGGAAGAGTTGATGCAAAGGACTTTCTCTCCTTTTGGTCAGTTGTATGAAATACGGGTGTTCAAGGATAAAGGATTTGCTTTCGTTCGATTTGCCACTAAGGAGGCAGCTACTAATGCTATTGTATCGGTACATAATACCGAGATTAATGGTCAGAATGTCAAGTGTTCGTGGGGGAAGGAGGCTGGGGATCCGGCGACTGGAGCTAATCAAGTATCTACTCAACAGTATGGGGGGTCTATGAATAACTCATCGAATTATCCAGCCTCTGCTTATGGACAACAACTTGCTGGTTATCAACAGTGGTATGCACAAGGGTACCCTGCTGCTGCGGCTGCTGCTCAACAGCAAATGCAGAATCAATTTATTCAAGGGATGCAAGGATACTCTTATGGGAATGGTAATTATGCTCATCCTGCTCAGCAAGCAGCCTTTATGGGGAATGTTGCAGGATTACAACAAGGATGGGCTGCCCAACAAGGGATAGCAGCAGGAGCAGCAAATGCTGCTGCTGCTCAACATCAAACTGGAGGTCAAAATGCTGTAGATGCTATGCAGATGCAACAAACGACTGCTGCAGCTGCTGCATACGCCATGATGCAACAATTTCAAGCCCAGTAACGTTAATTATATGCCTAGACTGATATTTAGCAGTGAAGAAAATGGCAAAGACTTATGATAAATGAAATGAATGAAATTGAATTAGTAATAAGAATAATATTAATAATATTGTAATCTTTCACGTGTTTTCTTTTTTTGGATATATAATATATTATATTATCGTAATTAATTAATATTTATATCGGACCCAATAGTTAGAATTGCCTCAAATGACAAACTTGTAATGTGACAAAGTGAATAGTTTATGTTAATACCTAATAGTTTGTAATATTATAGTCTTAGCAGCAGTGTAATAATACTTACAATTGTTAGTTAACATTTAATATTATATAATTATTAAATATTTATCTCTGTTATATCTTTGAGTGGGGTCTTCCGCATATTTATGTACTTCATATGAGAAATACAAATTAAAAATTATAGGTATAACTATACTACATTACTACTACATTTAAAATTAAAACGTAACGTAAACTATCGTCAGGTTAAAAGTTAAAATGTTGTGCAGTTGTGAGTTTTTTGTATTTCTTAATGTACTGTAAAGTTTAAAGTTTCACAGTGCCAATTTGTTTAATGTACTGTGTAAAATAATACATATGTGTGAAAGAGAACTATTAGATTGTTGTTTGTAAACTGAAAAAATAACTCGTAAACTACAAATTCATTTTTCTCGATTCTAAGGACGTTTTCTTGGAGGCCCCATACGTATAGGACACCTTTAGTAATTTTGTTTTAAGTTGGTAAGTAATAATAATATTAAGAGCATGATAGAAAAATATTGTGTTGTATCCATGATTGATGACTCAAAAGATAAAGGACAGGCTAAACCGTTCCATAATTTTAACTCATGTGTTCAGAGCAGTTTTTATAGACTCGGAAAAGTTATTTGTATTCATGTTTCTCTGTCTGATCTTTTTGAGTTATCATTAGATTATAATAACTCAAATATCAAAACTACATATCTGACATTCTGGAAATGAATGATATAAAATTCAAGAATAATGTACTATTTCTAGTTTTACTGAAGTTGATTGAGTTTCTGGTAAAAGCTAGGTTCTTGTTCTTTCATAAATGGAAGCTATAAAGCTTGGGTTAACTTTTATTTTGTTAGGTTTCTAAATGCGTAATAAAATGTTCTTTGAAATGAGAGTAATGAGACAAGCAAGGTTTATAGTGTGTTGTGTATCAAAACAGCGACATACATACAAGTATTCAGTAGACATATTTGACATTTGAATAAGTGGTTGAACAATACGATGTCGCTTGAAATGGAAGGCTTAACCTTTATAATGTATGAGAATATCTTGAAACTCGTAAATAATTTTTTAATAGATACTTTGTGTGGGAACCCTTCCTGTCCCTACTCTCCTATCTGTCTCCGATGTATAAAATAAATTAGATGAGCATCACAAACGACTAGTACCTATATTTCCATGTTATAAAAAGATGGATGGGTAGTAGGACGTAGGACTTGGTTGGAAGGCTGATATTGATACATTGTATGGAGTTTTACCTCTGTCATGAACTTTCTTTTACTTTCACCCATCTAATTTACCACCATGCTCCCATCATCCGCACCACAGCAGAAATGTGTACAAAAAATACACATTACAACTTCGGAAGGGAAAAACATACTTTATTTTTTACTCTCGCATTTGACAAAAGGTTTTTCTCTTTGAATAGAAATGGTTGACTAAGGAGTTCAATTTGATTCAAGTCTTGGTTTAGTATTAAAGTGTCAAGAGTATCGCAGTATAATAAACATGACAAGAGAAGAATAGAAATAGGATGTTTGTCTAATTTTTTACTTGAAAGACCAGAAATGAATAATTTACCAAGGCGAACCACAAAAGCAATGGCTGTTTTGGTTGGTGAAAGCAACCCATCATCGTGTTGCAAAACGCATCATTTTGCTTGAAAAGAAATGGAAATTTTTAGATAGCTTTTAAACCATAAGAAAAAGCCATCTGAAAAGAACTAGAAGGCCATCACGACTATCAACATCGCGTATGTATTATATCATCATAAATATATCATGATACATTTTTTATTATATTTCATACGGCACATTTTATGTACTATGGGGTTCCATGCATCAGACTCAAAATCATATTGGCGAAAAAAATCGGTCCTACATGATTCCGTACTATCCGTACATAATATTATATGCATGCGAAAAAACATATCTACATTTCACTCATCATAAAAGTATGACAGCTGGGGTTGTATAAAGCTGTAAAAGCAGGGAATGATAATGCGACATGTCTTGATTACCTTTGAAGGAGAAAGTCAGTGTATAGAGAGAAAGAGAGTATATAAAGTGTATTAAACATTTAAGTGTGGATGGAATAAAATAATGAGTTTCTTTCCACGGGTTGATGACTGACAACATTGCTTTTGTTTTAATTTTGCAGAAACTTGCAGGTGCAAAATCAAGAAGTAAACTGCATAGAAAAGTCACGGGATTCTGTCGCATCAGCTTACACAGCTCAATATCCAACTCATGGAGTTCCTGTGTCCAAAAACGGCGTGAGGCACGACATTCCACTCGTCATGCAAGTAAGTAGTTAGCTTTCCCCCTACATGTTAAATACTAACAAGTATTACTTTCAACTTTCTCCAATACAAGTTGTAATTATTATTAAAAACGATGGAGGTACTGAGTACACAGTTAAAAAAATACATGCAGAAATATTGAACAAACCTGAACGGTTATAATGTCATTGAGCTGTGGTCATATCAGATAGTAGTAAAAGTAAAATGAATGTACAGAAGAGAAAGCTCAAAGCTCTGCAATAATGTAATAAAAATAAATTCTAGGCTTTAGGAATAGGAATATAATGCTGCATCTAAAATTGAAATGCTTAACACTTGCACCAGATCTACTCTTTCGTGTTTTATGCTATTTGAAAATGCTGAAAAGTGGTAGTTATAATAATATTAAATTTTGTGTAACTGTGAGTACAAATTCACGTGTGAAATTGATAACTTGAATTTAAAGCATTGGAGTTCAGTCGAACAAGAATTCAAAATCATAACGAATGGTTTTTTAATATCAAGACATGTTTCCTGTCATGACCAAGTCTCCTGTCATGTACGTTTACGTTGAGTCGAGCACTTAGGGTATTAATAATCTAGCGGTCTTGTTTCAATACGTCTGCAGAAAGAATGTCTTTTAAACTGGTGTCTGATAATAGTGAGCAATAACGTTAGGGTAACGTAATCTTAAGCCGAAGGAAAGTTAATTCCTTCGCCACACACGAATTCTACGCTTTCCATTCCATGCGAATGTCTTTGTACATTTTAATAATTATTACTTTTATAATAAAGCCAAAATTTTTCCAGAATGGGTTTGCATTTGTATTTGTGTGCTCAATCAAGAGCAATTTCGTTAAAAAAAGGCCTTATTTTTTGTCCAGAACCCTAATTTTTGCTTATTTTCAAGCTTTAATTATTTAAATGAAATACGTTAATTAATATCCCGAGCGTATCATCAAGGTATGAGAACTGTATTTACACAACCGGAAAAACTGTAGCTTTTACCGTACTGCGTGATAAATTATTGTGAGGAATTAGTTACCTACATTTCCTTTTCTTTCGGCTACACAATTATGAAATTAGATTATTAGAACCTGCCATGACGCATTATTACACAACAAGACTGAATATTGCACTCGAGAGAAGTTGTACATAGCTGCATAGGTACAGCCGCACAGGTCTCGTTTGTATAGAAAGAATGGAGAAAAACTAGAGAAAGTGGCAGCTTGACGATTCCAATATAATTTCTGAGTATTATTTTGCTAACAGCTTTCTCCTGAACGAGTTTCTTCTTTTAATGTGTATATCTTTGGCATTTATACATTTATTATGCTTTAGCCAACACAGAATATTTAATATGTAAGATTGATCGTGTGAATAGTATGACTGAGAAGATGGCCCTAGGGTGCCTCGAGATTAATAATCTAATGGTTTGTACCAAAAAGTACAAAAAAATAATTGAATACGAGTGTTTTGTTAGATGGCCAAGATAACCCAGCTTTTTAATGTTGTTAGATTAAAGTTAATGATGTTTCGTCTTATATAATCAATACTAGAAAGATAAGTGAAGGTTTTGTCTGTTTTTTTAATTTTCACAGTTGGAGAGTGGAGGTACCCTGATTGTGTCCTTGCAAGTAAAATTCTACAAATCTCAACAAGACTCACATCGCTCAGCCTGGGGAAGTTCATTACATTGTATTGAATACGAATGCAGTTATACTGCTGGAAACCCTCGTGTCATAGTCACAAAGGAGACCTATAGGTAACTGTTATTTTTATTCAGTTTCTTTCTCTTTCTTATCCCAGCTGAAAAGTGTTCTTAATAATTGCAGGTTAACAAACAACAAACCTAGACTCTGTTGAAAGTCGTAGGGCTGGGGATTGTTTCTGGAAAGTAAAATGAATCCTTGAATCTTATCCTTCTGATTAATAACACATACGTATCATCATCATCACAACAGCAGCAGCAGCTAATACCTTGACTAAAGTTGACGGAACGGGATCTGTTCACCAAAATACTAAAATAAATACTAAATTTCAAATTCAAACCTTCCTTAGCAGCCCCAGCTTCCTTCTGACGGATACTTGGACCAATGGCCTACAGTTAATACAGCAGCCTACTTTACTTGCATTACACAACGTTACCTTGCAATAAATAGCGTTATAGACCCTCCGGATATCAACTCAAGATGCTCCTAAACTATTAACATTCACATCACTTACATTTTTAGGTTAGGTTATTATTGTAAAAATGTCTGCAAAAAAATTCACTAGGATATTTATTGAAACCAGTCCTCTTCTGGTACACATCAAGTACACCACCTACTGACCTCGTCGCAATTATTTATAGTTTCAATTCAAACCTGTCAGTATGCCTAAAATATTTGTACATACATACTAATATTTAACATTTATATCTTAAGTGTAACTTTCATTACTCGTTTGAATACGACAAATATTGTTATTATATTTATGCTATTATATTACACTATAAATAACACCGCAAATTTTTACTTTATAGTTGAAATTTCGTTTAAATGTTTGTTTAGAGTATTTCAATATTAATCCCTAAGTTGTAACAATTTGTATGTACATTCAAATAATTAGCTTCACAAATGAGTGTGAGATTCCAGATTGAATGATAATCTTACCTTTGTAATTAGATCTTATCGTTTAAAATAAGAATATTAAAAAGCTAAACCAAGAAAAATTTGTCTGTGTTTTTCATACAATTCAATTTAAACCTCGTGAATCATTCATATCCAGGTTTGACTTAAAAAGAAAGCATAGTACGGCATCCGAAGCCGATAAAAATTAATTGTATAAGTTATGGGGATGTGCATGGGTAAAGCCAGGTAATCATATAAAATGGATTTGGTGAATTTGGTGAAATTTTACTAAGAGAAGCTATGAAATACAAAATAGAAGTAGTTTCGAAAATATGTTGAATCCTTTATACTTAGATATTTTAGAGAGAAAAGGGAAATTTTTTACAGTGTATTGTTCAAAATGATTTCATTTTGTGCTTAACTTATTACCAGAGGGACTTGGCTCCTGTCACTATCATGGTGGATGGTGGAATGGAAATTTGTAAGGGAACAAGGAGCAATTGGAATTAAAAGTGACGAAGTGAGTGGCATTAAATATTTCAACTTTTCTGTTCTACACAAATTTACTCCCTAGAGGAATGAAGATGCAAATATACATGATATGATGATACTTATTTAAAAGCTTTTACGATTCTTTTAACTACCCAT
>JAQGAA010001170.1:0-16939 GCA_034696425.1 Isotoma viridis | reverse complement strand
TACAAAAGTTCGAAAGGCAAATAAATAGTTGTGAAAGTGATTAGTGAATAATTGAAAAGAAGTAAGAAAGTAATTAAAACACTAATTAATAAAAGAACTGCAATCCATACGGAAGTATCCAACGGCTTGAGGAAATTATTCATTGTGGTAGCAAATAAAATATCATGAGTTATCATTGGTGAGCATGTTAGGAAAGAGTAAGTGTATTTTTTCATCACGCTATGTGGCCTGTCTGTAAACCTATATGATTTCAAGCCACTTAATTTTGAACTTGTTTCTCCACTTTCTTTGTTAAGTGAAATGACTGATCCATTAAGTCCGCTTATTGTGTCACTGGAATATTGAAACTGAGGATAAAGAAAATGAAAAAAGACAATGTTGGTTTTAATGTTTTGTTTCTGACTAGAAGAACAATCACTCAAGCTTAAACTTTTATTCTGCAAAAGTAAGTACGAAATTACTTTTGAAAAACCGGTTAGACTGTTAGATTTTTTATTTGCTAACAGTTTTCTAGAATTATCTACAGTGTACTCAAAAATTAATTGTCTACAGACTGAATTATAAAAATCAACAACAGATTTACCCAAGAATTTGAAATTCTTTTCGTTTTGGTGAGGTATTTCAAAAATGGATTGTGACTTGGGTGGTTTGATGTTCTTGTTGATATTTAACTTTAAAATGTCATTGGTTCTAAATATAAGTGTTTGGATTTCAATTTCTGTGAATGAACATGGAATGCAACTGTAGAGAACTTCACCCGTAAAATAATAACTTTCATTTTTACTTTGTGGATGAGAAACTAGCATTGTTGTATTTTTTTCCATTGCTTTCGTGGCAAATGTAAAAATAAATAAATGTTGGCTGCCATGTAACTTAATGTTAAATTTAAGAAATAGCAAAAAAGGTGGTGGTGACCTTGACTTCTCTTCCGTTTCCTCTGAATCAACTTTGAAATTTTTGTGATATTTCTCATTCCAAAGTTTATTTAGATTAACTTCATCTTCTGTTGAGGGATTTGTACTTTTAAATCGCATTTGATTTTGAACCTGTTCTTCTGATAGGACAAACCCGGTGTAAAAAGTTAATCTTACACTTGCACCATCTTGCAATCTCAACCAATTATCGAATTTTGGGATGAATGTTTTCCGAGCTGTTTGCATTGGTTCCACTAAATTATTAAGTCGCATGATGCTACTCATAGACGGGACAACATGTAGGTTAAAATCGTAAGTCGGTTGGAATTTTTGCAAAATGTTATGCAAATTATTTTTATCTTTATTATAGTTAATTTGGGAGGGAATTAAGTTTTCAAAATTGTATATCACAATCGGTGTATTTATAGTTGCAAAATTAATGTTCAATTTCCCAAATAAGTTTATACGAGCATAACAGTTTTCAAAACGATTAATCAGATCAGCAAGATGAACGCTTTTTATGAGTTGGATTTGATTTTTGCATTCTACTCCATAATGTGTGTCGAATTGAGAAAAAATAAATATTACAAAAAATCGTAGAACTAGTTTTTTACTACACATGTTGCTGTACAAGTATAGAATTCGATGGAATTTAGTTTTTGCCAATTTTGGAACTTATCGCTTGAGCTCTTTAATACAGTTGCGGACGTGAGGGGTGGTAGCTTAAAACGAAGCCTTGTGTAACCTAAAAAGAAACTTTACGAAATTAGCCATGGACTATATTTTTAAGTCAACTATTTAATTCCCAACTACATTTTTTGTATAAAGATTTAGGACATAATATAAAAGCCAAGTTTTTTTGTGCTGTTGAAAACCAATTGGCATTCAAAAGCTTACCTTGTAAAGCAAAATCTTTTAATTTTTTAATGTATTGAAAAATGGTAACAAATTTCTTTTTTGGTTGTAAGTTACGAGAGTCGTAGTTTTTCAGCCCGGGTAATAGGTCAAAGGTTAGAGTATTTTGCAATTCGAGATCTCTTTGGATAAATTACAAATTGTAAGATGCTTTTTTGTGAACAAACATTATCGGATGCATTTACTGTTGAAAACTTCTAATGCTATTCTATCTCATATTTTTTAAATGTCCTTGAGGTAAAATTTTAATTCGACGATGTGCGTTTGGGTAATACAAGCTAGATAATGTTCTACTTCACAACAAGGATTCGACAATGTGACGATGAGACACGGCAAGCATGGTATACGACTTCGGTTTACTTGAGCATAACTAAGAACTCTTTAATAATTAATTAGGAATAGAAAAATATCCGACGACCTAATAACCATGATCGAGTTTTATAACTTATGTTGTCCCCGCTATAGAAAAATACGACTTATCCTATTGTTGTATTTACAAACCACAACACTAAAGTATTAGGAGAATGGATAATAATATTATTCCTAAACTAAAACTAGTTACTAACACAAAATTACATTGGGATTAACTTTATCGAAAAAGGCTGAACCATAGACTTGCGTGTCTAACTACAATTATTCATTTCCTCTTTACATCTATGCAAACTCCGTCTTATCAACTTGTGTAACCAAGTATCGGAAAAAACTTCAGCTTTTGAAAAACGTTGGAAATGAAAAAAATTTCAAAATAAATCCTAAATTTTTAAATTTAAAAAATTAGGATTTTTTTGGGAATATTTTTGAGACTTAGAATAGAATTAAAAATAGACATTTTTAGTGTTTCGATATGTGTTTCTCTAACCTGCCATTTGCTTTTACTGCAACATCTGTAAGCCCACGGAGGAATCCGGAAAATTGTACCTTTTGGGACTGATTCTACATAGAAATTGTATGGATATGTTGAAACTACATGAAAACTGTAGGATAAGGGATTATTGATTCAATATTTTTCAAAAAGATCTGATATGTATCAATTTTTGTCGTTTAATAGTGTATTATGATTAAAAACAGGATTTTGTTTAAAATGTTATACAATCATTATTATTGAAATCGTAAATAATTAATTTTAAGTTTTTACAATCGTTTGTGTCAATTTTATTCAATTTTTACTTTAATAATTATGGATTGTAAATGTTTTAATTGTCCGTATTATAGGTTTTTAGTCCGTACTTTGCCCAAATCCTAAAACGATTACCCCCAAAAAAACGTTATCCAGAAATGCAGAACCATCATTACTAAACTTTACTACCTCTTCTATGATATTGTGAATTTCTAATGTAATATTATGTAATATTTTCTTCACATAACATAGGTTTTATATATATGTTATAGGCTATCTCGATTTTTAGGTCGGTTCCTAATCTGTTCGGTTAATTTAATTCAGCCTGGGCAATAACAATCAAGCCAAGACCTCTGATTTAACTTAAATAAATTTCTTTGAATTTAAATTTTAGTTTTATTATCAATTATTATAATTGTTTAAAATGTAACAGCTCAAAATTCATAAAAACTGAATTAATTAAATTAGGACGATTTGACTTCAATCGTCATTGTTTTATGAGAACTGTCAAAACTCTTCCAGTTATTTTGCTTGAACATATGCCATAGTCTATTAAAAGATTTAAAGCTTACAGTTCCCGTCACACAAATTAACACACTTTTAATCTGATTACCCACTACTTTTCTTAACTCGAACAAAAGAACCAGCATGGAAATTATTAAACCGAAGCCCAAAATGTAAAATATTGCTAATACATTTTCCGAAAGGAATTGTGGATGAAATTCATTCATTTGTTGGTAGACTCCAAGAATCTCAGATGTTTCGAGCAAATCCTGCCACATAAATATAATTCCAGATTGTAAAAGTAATTCCAGTTTCTTCACTATCAACTCTCCATTGCGGAAAGTAAAAGCCTCCGCTGTTTCAAAGACTGAATATTTGGAAATAAAGTAAGGATATCTTAAAACATGTGACCTTTGTCCTAATAATACATTTTTAAATTGAAGAATACGATGAGTTTGGGCCACAAGAGCTGTGTTGTTACATTTAGAAATTGTTGATATCATTGTTGAAATATTTACAAATTCTGATTGTCGAATAAAATAATGACTCAACTTTTTTTTAACTTCTGGAAATCCAAGCTTTAATTTTTCCGTTTCATTATTCGTTAAATTCAGAGCGCAAAATTGTTTATAGTCTTCGAGACAGTCTAAGTCATATAAATGTCGAAATACATCTTCAAATCGTAATAAAGGACTTTCTGTATAGTAATTTGCTTTATAAAAAAAATGAAAAACAAATTTTTTAAGATGATTTAGTCCACTGGTAAAAAAGTTATCTTGAATATTTTTTCGCCATTTCCCGATTGCTATTTTAACTCCAATTGGATGAAAGACCCTATCAGAACTACCTTGAGACCCTTTAATGAGTAAAAGTCGTGTGTCACTTTTTTGCAGTTCTGTAAAATTTTGTGGAGTTTTAGGTGGAATGGGCACAAGCATATCGTTAGTAACAATTCCTTTGTATCCGTTACTCAATATTATTCCCAATAATATTAAAGTTAAAAAAATGAAATTAAAGTGCTTCAAGCTTCTTACTTGAATTCTTATAACTAGAGAAATCTCAAGAAATAAACCAAAAAATGTGTACAAAAGTTCGAAAGGCAAATAAATAGTTGTGAAAGTGATTAGTGAATAATTGAAAAGAAGTAAGAAAGTAATTAATACACTAATTAATAGAAGAACTGCAATCCATACGGAAGTATCCAACGGCTTGAGAAAATTATTCATTGTGGTAGCAAATAAAATGTCATGAGTTATCATTGGTGAGCATGTTAGAAAAGAGTAACTGTATTTTCTCATCACTCTGTGGGGTTTGCGAGTAAACTCATAAGAGGTTAAGCCACTTAGTTTCGAACTTGTTTCTCCACTTTCTTTGTTAATTACAATGACTGATCCTTTAGGTCCTTCTAATGAGTCACTGGAAATTCTTAACTGAGGATAAAACATTTCAAAGGAGTAAAAATGGTTGATGGTATTATAATTTTCTAGAGAATTCAAACATTCCTTTAAGATTAAACTTTTATTCTGCAAAAGTAGGTATGAAATTACTCTTAGAGCGTCATGCAGACGGTTAGCTTTTATACTTTGTAACATTTTTCTTGGATTATTCACAGGCGTTTTAAAAAACGTACTACAAAATAAATTATAAAACAAAAGATCGCTATCTATCGCTATGAATTTAAACTTTATTTCATTTTGCTGAGGAATTTCAAAAATGAATTGCGACTTGAATGGATTGATGTCCTTGTTCTTATTTAAATTTAAAAGATTCTTGCCTTTTAATACAAATGTTTGGAATTCCATTTCTGTGAATGAACAAGGAATGCAACTGTAGAGAACTTTACCCGTAAAATAATAAATTTCATTTTTACTTTGTAGATGAGAAACCATCATTTTTGTATTATTTTTAAGTTCTTTTGTGTCAACTGTAAAAATAAATAAATGCTGACTGAAATGCAAGTATATATTATAGTTAAGGAATAGTAAAAAAGGTTCTGGTGGCCAAAGCTCACGTTCCGATTCTTTCAAATCAGTTTCAAAAGCTTTGAGATATTTCTCATTCCAGAGTTTATTAAGATTTAATTCATCTTCTGTTGATGGATTTGTGTTTCTAAACCGCATTTGATTTTGAAACTGTTTCTCTGTAAGGACAAACCCGACGTATGACGTTATTCTTTGAATGAGGTATTCTCCGTGAGGATTACTTTCTAACCAATTATTGTAGTTTATGCCAAGAACTGTCGGTATTGGTCCCACTAAATTATTAAGTCTCATGATGCTGCTCGCAGAAGGCACAACGTGTAGGGTGAAATCGTAGGCTGGTTGGGATTTTTGCAAAATTGTATGCAAATGATTTTTGTGTTTGTCGTAGTTTGTTTGAGATGGAATCAAAATTTCGAAGTTGTATATTATAATCGGTATATTTACAGTTGGAAAGTCAATATTCAATTTACCAAATAAATTTATACGAATATAACAGTTTTCAAAATTATTAATGAGATTAGCAAGATGGACGCTATTTACAAGTTGTATTAGGTTTGTGCTTTCTACTATATGAACATATTTGCACAATTGAGAAAAAATAAGTATTTCAAATAATCGTTGAACTAAATAGCTTTTAAACATCTTGAAATTCAAATTTAGAACGATGGATTTTAAATTTTGAACTATTTGAAATTTATTGACTGAACTGTGGAGTTTGGAGGCATAGACGGTTGTGAACGTGAGTGATGATAGTTTGAAGCTAAACCTTTTGTAACCTAAAAACTAACCTTACAAAATATGCCACGTATCACAACTTTATTCCAAACTAATTTATTCAGTATAATGATTTTGTGAGTAATTTAAAAGCCAAAAGCCTTGTTTGCACTGTTGGAAGCTGGAATCCAATAGCTTGCCTTCTAATCCTATACAAAAGCTTTTAATTTTCAAATTTTTAAAAGGGTGTGAAATGTGACTTAGGTTATTAATTACCAGAGTCGTAATTTTTCAGCCCGGGATAAAGGTCAAAGGTTAATATGTATTTGTTGATTCTAGATCATTTTGTGCTTTGTCGATCCAATATTGTAAAATCCATTTTTGTAAACGAACCTTACCGCAAGCAATTACTGTGCGAACTTCCAATACAATTTGATTTCGTGTTTTTAAAATTCCTTGGAGCGAAAGTTTTAGTTCGACGAAGTGCGCTTAGGCGATATACGTTAGATAATGTCGTGTTCCACAATTAGGATTCGACAATGTGACAGGAAATATGGCGTCGGTTTGGCAAAGAATAACCAAGAACTTTTTAATGAATAAATAAGTATAAAGAAATAATCGAAAAGGTAATAAGTAATAAACTGGGACTGTGAGTTGTATAATTTATCTTGTCCCCACTATAGGAAAAATATTCTCGTGTTGTATCTAAAAACCAGACTGGATTATTAAGAGAATGGATTATAATATTCCTAAACTAAAATGACAAGTTGCTAATACTTAATTATATTTTGATTAATATTACTCAAAAAAAGCTTAAACATAGACGTTCGTGTCTTACTACAATTATCCATTTCCTCTTTACATTTAAAATTTAATACATTTCGTCTGTTTAACGTGTGTACCTAAGTATAAAAGAAAAACTTGGATATTTTGAAAAAAATCATTTTTGAATTAAAAAAATGTTCCAAAGAATTGGAAATCCTTTTAAAATTAAAAATAATTCGAAATTTGTTTGGAAGTATTTTTGAGATTTACAATTAAAATACACGTTTTTAGTATAGGTACTCTACTCGCTGCCCTTTTCCGTTCACAGAGCCTTAAATGTTTAAATTGATTGATATGTTTTTTGAAATATTTCCGATACTTCTAATTTTGAAGGTGTTTTCAGCATGGGTTGAGTAAATGAAAAAGGCCTTTTTCCAAAAGCGTACCTTGTAAAGCAACATCTTTTAATTTTTGAATGAATTAAAAAACGTTAACAAATTTATTTTTTGGTTGTTAGTTGTCAGAGTCGTAGTTTTTCAGCCCGGGTAATAGGTCAAAGGTTAGAGTATTTTTAAATTCTAGATCTCTTTGAATAGATTACAAATTGTAAAATGCTTTTTTGTGAACAAACATTATTGGATGCATTTACTGTTAAAAACTTCTATGCTATTCCATCTCATATTTTTTAAATTTCTTTGAGGTAAAACTTTTAATTCGACGATGTGCGTTTGGGTAATACAAGCTAGATAATGTTCTATTTCACAATAAGGATTTGAAAATGTGACGATGAGACACGGCAAGCATGGTATACGACGTCGGCTTACTTGAGCATAACTTTACCGAAAAAGGCTAAACCGTAGACTTGCGTGTCTTACTACAATTATCCATTTCCTCTTTACATCTGTTTAAACTCCGTCTTATCAACTTGTGTAACCAAGTATCGGATTTAAAATCGTTTTTAAATGAAAAAAATTACAAAATAAATCCTAAATTTTATATTTAAAAAATTAGGATTTTTTTAAAATTATTTTTGAGACTTAGAATAGAATTAAAAATAGACATTTTTAGTACCTCGATTTGTGTTTCTCTAACCTGCCTCAATCCATTTGCTTCTGCTGCAACATCTGTAAACCCACGGAATCCGGAAAATTGTACCTTTCGGGACTGATTCTAAATAGAAATTGTATGGATGTGTTGAAACTACATGAAAACTTCTAGGATAAGGGATTATTAATTCCATTTTTTAAAAAAAGATCTGGTATGTATCAATTTTTTTCGTTTTGTAGTGTATTATGATTAAAAACAGGATGTTGTTTAAAATGTTATACAATCATTATTATTGAAATCGTAAATACTTAATTTTACTTTTAAAACTGAGTAGTACTTTAATTTTAACAACTCTGGTAAAAAATACTCTGAAATAAATACAAAATATCGCAGTTGACATATAATTCAAACTCTACAGTAAGAAAGTGTAGGATGGTAACTTTAGGTTGAATCATACGTCGAAAAGTGCATTTCCGTTTGCTAAAATTTTTCAGGAAGGTGGATTTAATTGAAATTTTTACAATAGTTTTTGTAAAATTTATTCAATTTTTACTTAAATAATTATGGATTGTCCATGTTTTAATTGTCCGTATTATAGTTTTTTTAGTCCGTACTTTGCCCAAATCCTAAAACGTTAACCCCAAAAAACGTTATCTAGAAATGCAGAACCATAATTACTAAACTTTACTACCTGTTCTATGATATTGTGAATTTCTAATGCAATGTTATGTAATATTTTCTTCACATAACATAGGTTTTATATATATGTTATAGGCAATCTCGATTTTTAGGTCGGTTCCTAATCTGTTCGGGTTTAATTTAATTCAGCCTGGGCCATAACAATCAAGCCAAGACCTTTGATTTAACTTAAATAAATGTCTTTGAATTTAAATTTTAGTTTTATTTTAATTTATTATAATTGTTAAAAATGTAACAACTCAAAATTCATAAATATTAAATTAATTAAATTAGGACGATTTGACTTCAATCTTCATTGCATTATGAGAACTGTTAAAACTATTCCAGTTAGTTTGCTTGAACATATGCCATAGTCTATTAAAAGATTTAAAGATTACAGTTCCCTTCACACATATTAAAACACTTTTAATCTGATTAACAACTACTTTTCTTATCTCGAACAAAAGAACCAGCATGGAAATTAGTAAGCCAAAGCCGAGAATGTAAAATATTGCTAAAACATTTTCCGAAAGGAATTGTGGATGAAATTCGTGCATTTGTTTTTAGACTCCAAGAATATCAGACGTTTCGAACAAATCCTGCCACATAAATATAATTCCAGATTGTAAAAGTAATTCCAGTTTCTTCACTATCAACTCTCCATTTTTGAAAGTGACAACGTCCGAAGTTTCAAAAACTGCAAACTTAGAAATAAAGTAAGGAAATCTTAAAACATGTGACCTTTGTCCTAATAATCTATTTTTAAATTTACGAATACGATGAGTTTGTGCTACAAAAGCTGTGTTGTTACATTTAGAAATTGTTGATATCATTTTTGAAATATTTACAAATTTTGACCGTCGAATAAAATAATGGCTTAACGTTTTTTTAACATCTGAAAATGCAATTTTTAATTGTTTTGTTTCATTACTCGTTAAATTCATTGCGCAAAATTCTTTAGATTCGTCAAAACATTTTAACTCATATAGATCTTTAAATAATGTATGTTCAAATCGTAATAAGGGCTTTTTTGTATAATGTTTTGATTTGTAAAAAAAATACATAACAAATTTGTTAAGGTGATACGTTGCACTTAAAAAAAAGGTGTCATGAATAGTTTTTCGCCATTTCCCGATTGCTATTAAAACTCCTATTGGAAAAAAGCTCGTAGATAAACTTCCTTGAGATCCATTAATGAACAAAAGTCTTGTGTCACTTTTTAGCAATTCTGTGAAGTTTTGTGGAGTTCTTGGTGGAATTGGTAGAAGCAGATCGTTTGTAACAATTCCTTTGTATCCATTGCTCAAAATAATTCCAAATATTATTACAATTCCAAAAATGACATTAATGTGCTTCAAGTTTCTTACTTGACTTCTAATTACTACCGATATCTCAAGAAACAATCTGTAAAATGTGTATAAAAGTTCAAAAGGCAAAAAAATGTTTGTGAAAGTTAGAACTGAATTATTGAAAACAATTAAATAGATAATTAAAACAATAATTAATAAAAGAACTGCAATCCATACGGAAGTATCTAACGGCTTGAGGAAATTATTCATCGTGCTCGCAAATAAAATGTCATGAGTTATCATTGGTGAGCATGTTAGAAATGAGTAAGTGTATTTTTTCATCACTCTGTGGGGTTTGTTGGTAAAGGTATAAGAGGCCAAGCCACTTAACTTTGAACTTGTTTCTCCAGTTTCTTTGTTAATTACAATGACTGATCCATGAGGCCCTTTCAACGTACTGCTGTAAAATTTAAACTGAGGGTAAAAGTATTCAAAGAAGCCAAAATGATTTTCATTCTTTTCATTCTGACTAGAAGAACAATCCTTTGAGCTTACAGTTTTATTTTCCAAAAGCAAGTACGAAATTACCTTTGAAGCGTCAATCAGAGGGTTAGATTTTTTACTTGCTAACATTTGTTTTGGATTATCTACAGTATATTTAAAAAATAAATTGCCACAGAATGAAAAACCAAAATCCAGATTTATAGCACGATCCACCAAAAACTTAGACTTTTTTCCATTTTGACGAGGTATTTCAAGAATGGATTGTGACTTGAGTGGATTGATTTCCTTGTTCTTATTTAAATTTATAAGATTGTTGGGTTCGAATACAAATGTTTGGAATTCAATTTCCGTAAATGAACAAGGAATGCAACTATAGAAAACGTTACCCGTAAAATAGTAGACCGCATTTTCACTTTGTAAATGAGAAACTAGCAATGTTGGATTCTTTTTAAGTGTTGTAGTGCCAAGTGTAAAAATAAATAAATGTTGACTGAAATGTAACCTTATGTTATATTTAAGGAATAGTAAAAAAGGTTCTGATGGCCGACGCTCCTCTTCCGTTTCTTTTGAATGAATTTGAAAATCTTTGCGATATTTCTCATTCCATACTTTATGAAGATTGATTTCATCTTCAATTGATGGATTATTGCTTTTAAATCGTATTTGATTTTGAAACTGTTTTTCTGTAAGGACAAATCCAATGTATGAGGTTAGTCTTTGAATAACGTAGTCTCTATGATGTTTAGTTTCTAACCAATTACCGTAGTTTGGTTCCAAAAGTCCATATTTCGTTATTGGTTTAGTTAAATTAGTAAGTCTCATGACGCTGTTCGCAGAATGGACGACATGAAGCGTAAAATCGTACGTTGGTTGGAATTTTTGCAAAATTTTATGCAAATGATTTTTGTTCTTGTTGTAGTTGGTTTGAGACGGAACCACATTTTCAAAATTGTGTATCACAATCGGTTTTTTTACAGTAAGGAAATTAATGTTCAATTTCCCAAATAAATTTATACGAATATAACAGTTTTCAAAAAGATTAAGGAGATTATCAAGATGGACGCTATTAATAAGATGCACTTGATTTCTGCATTCTACTCCATGATACATGTCGAGTTGAGAAAAAATAAATATTCCAAGAAGCAGATGAACTAAATATTTACTAAACATTTTGCTATCCAATATTATAAGCAGATGGAATTTGGTTTTTGAAATACTTGGAGCTCTGTATAAGTTGTGAGCGTGAGTGAGGATTGCTTGAAACAAACCTTTCTGTAACCTTAAAAGAAACTTTGCGAAATAAGCCACGTCCCATATTTATCCAACTTATTTATTTATTTTGTATAATTATTTTCGGCATAATAAAAAAACCTTTACTTACTGTTTCAAGTCAATTGGCATTTAAAAAGCTTAAACCTTCTAAAGCAAACGCTTTTTTCAAATTTATGCAATGATTGATTATTAATGAAATTCTACCTCGTAAATTTTTTATGTTCTCTGGGGTTTAAAGTTTAATTCGACTATGTGCGTTTAGGCGCTACACGTTAGACAATGTTGTATTATACGATTGTGATTTGACAGTGTGACAGGAAACGGTGTAAGGCGTCGATTTGCCTGAGGATAACGAAGAACTCTTAAATAATAAATTAAGTATAAAGAAATAATCAACAAGATAATAACCGGGATCGAGCTTTATAATTTATGTCGTCCTGAATATTATAGAAAATATTTTTCCACTTATTGTATCTTTAAAAAGCCAGTCTGGAGAAGGGTTACTAATATTCTTAAACAAAAATGACAAGTTATTAACGCCAACTTATATTGGAATCCATACTACTAAAATGCTGAACTATGGCCTGCGTGTCTTACTACAATTATCCATTTCCTTTTTACATTTATTATATTTTATCTAATCAAAGTGTACACCTAAGTATCGGAGGAAAAACTTAGATACTTGAAAGTCGATTTTGAATGAAAAAAAAACTTTAAAAGTATTAAAAAATTAAAAAATATGAATTCGTTCAAAAATAGTTTTGAGTCTACAAAAATCGTTTTCAGCCATTGTACTTAAAATGACCCGGTAACGTTTACAGAGCCGCAGCAGTAAACATCCCGTTAGATATGTTTTTAGTAATATTTTTGTTATTTTTAATTGCAAATACATCATTTGCATTGCATCAGTTGGGTACTTTAAAAGTTCCTTTTATAAGCCACAGACGGTCACATATTTTTTTAAATTTCGAAGCACATAAGCTTTTAAAAGATACTCGATTTCTCATATGTTGTCATAATATTTTAAATGGTTTTTAAAAGCTTCTCTTTAAAGGTATATCCCAAAATTTTACATAACATTGAAGTAAAAGTACAAGAAATTCTGATGAGTTCACCCCTGCAAATTTTGAAGCTGCAAAAAATTCGAATCTTTTTGAATAAGCCAATTTTTCTAATGTGTAAAATACACTTGCACGCATTCAGTTTCAACATACTTTAGTTTCATGTAAATAAATTTCTCAAATTTTAGTTTTGTTAACATTCATTTTATTGATTTTAAATGCAACAGCCCAATATTTACAAACAGTTAATAAATTTAATTAGGTCGATTTGAATTCAGTTTTTAATACATTATCAGAACTAACAAACGTAGTAGAAAAATTTTGCTGGTACATAGGCCATAGCGTTCTGAAAGAATTAAATTTTACAGTTCCCTTTAAACAACTTAAACAATTTTAATCTGAGTTATAATCTTTTTTCTTAATTCGAACAGAAGAACTAACATGAAAATTATAAAACCAAAGCCCAGAATGTAAAATATTGCTAAAACATTTTCAGTAAGCGATTGTGGATGAAACTTATTCATTTTTTGATAGATTCCCAGCATCTCAGACGTTTCAAGCAAATTCTGCCACAGAACACTAATTCCGAATCGTAAAAGTAATTCCAGTTTTTTGAGTAATAACTTCGCATTGTAAAAACTAATACCTCCGTAGTTTTGAAAACTGCATATTTAGAAATAAAGTAAGGAAATCGTAAAATATGTGATCTTTGCCCTAAAAAATATTATTCAAATTGAAGAATACGATTAGTTTGTGCCAAAAGAGCTGTGTTGTTACATTTAGAAATTGTTGAAATCATTGTTGAAATACTTACAACTTGTGAACATATTTAAATGTAACAGCTCAATATTTTCATAAAGTTGAGAAATTAAATTAAGACGATTTGACTTCAATATGCAATACATTATAAGAACTGTCAAACTTGTTAGAGTAATTTTGCTGAAACACTGGCCATAGTCTATTAAAAGATTTAAAGCTTACAATTCGCTTCAAACTACTTAACACACCTTTAATCTGAGTAACAATTGCATTTGTTAATTCTAACAAAAAAAATAACAGAGATATTAATAAACCAAAGCCGAGAATGTAAAATATTGCTAATACATTTTCCGAAAGGAATTGTGGATGAAATTCATTCATTTGTTGGTGGACTCCAAGAATCTCAGATATTTCTAGTAAATCCTGCCACATAAAAATAATTCCAGATTGTAACAGTAATTCCAGTTTCTTGACTATCAACTCTCCATTTCGGAAAATTAAAGCTTCCGCTGTTTCAAAAACAGTATATTTGGAAATAAAGTATGGATATCTTAAAACATGTGACCTCTGTCCTAATAATATATTTTTAAATTTACGAATACGATGAGTTTGTGCCACAAGAGCTGTGTTGTTACATTTAGAAATTGTTGATATCATTGTAGAAATGTTTAAAAATTCTGATTGTCGAATAAAAAAATGACTCAACTTTTTTTCAACTTCTGGAAATCCAAGCTTTAATTTTTCCGTTTCATTATTCGTTAAATTCAGAGCGCAAAATTGTTTATAGTCTTCGAGACAGTTTAATACATATAAACGTGGAAATACATCTTCAAATCGTAATAAGGGACTTTCTGTATAGTAATTTGCTTTATAAAAAAAATGAAGAACAAATTCTCTAAGATGATTTCGTGCACTAGTAAAAAAATTATCGTTAATTGTTTTTCGATATTTCCCGATTGCTATTATAACTCCAGTTGGATTAAAGACCGTTTCGGAACTACCTTGAGAACCTTTAATGAGTAAAAGTCGTGTGTCACTTTTTTGCAGTTCTGTGAAGTTTTGTGGAGTTTTAGGTGGAATGGGCACAAGCATATCGTTAGTAACAATTCCTTTGTATCCGTTACTCAATATTATTCCCAATAATATTAAAGTTAAAAAAATGAAATTAAAGTGCTTCAAGCTTCTTACTTGAATTCTTATAACTAGAGAAATCTCAAGAAATAAACCAAAAAATGTGTATAAAAGTTCAAAAGGCAAATGAATAGTTGCGAAAGTGATTAGTGAATAATTGAAAAGAAGTAAAAAAGTAATTAAAACACTAATTAATAAAAGAACTGCAATCCATACGGAAGTATCCAACGGCTTGAGAAAATTATTCATTGTGGTAGCAAATAAAATGTCATGAGTTATCATTGGTGAGCATGTTAGAAAAGAGTAACTGTATTTTTTCATCACTCTGTGGGGTAATTCAGTAAACTTATAATAGGTCAAGTGACTTAATTTTGAACTTCTTTCTCCAATTTCTTTGTTAAGTACAACGACTGTCCCGTTGGGTCCTCTCATTGAGTCACTGGAAATGCTTAACTGAGGGTAAAACATTTGAAAGGAGTAAAAATGGTTGTTGAAATTAACTAGAGAATTCGAACATTCCTTTAAATTTAAACTTTTATTCTGCAAAAGTAAGTACGAAATTACTCTTGAAGCGTCATGCAGACGGTTAGATTTTATACTTTCTAACATTTTTCTTGGATTATTCACAGGAGTTTTAAAAAATGAACTACAGAAGGAAAAATAATGGCTATCTATGAATTTAAACTTTATTTCATTCTGTTGAGGAATTTCAAAAATGAATTGCGACTTGAATGGATTAATGTTCTTGTTCTTATTTAAATTAAAAAGATTATTGTCTTTTAATATAAATGTTTGGAATTCCATTTCTGTGAATGAACAAGGAATGCAACTGTAGAGAACTTTACCCGTAAAATAATAAATTTCATTTTTACTTTGTAGATGAGAAACCATCATTTTTGTATTATTTTTAAGTTCTTTTGTGTCAAGTGTAAAAATAAATAAATGTTGACTGAAATGTAACTTTATGTTATAGTTAAGGAATAGTAAAAAAGGTTCTGGTGGCCAAAGCTCAAGTTTGGAATTTTTCGAAACAGTTTTTAAAGCTTTGAGATATTTCTCATTCCAGAGTTTATTAAGATTTAATTCATCTCTTGTTGGTGGATTTGTGTTTTTAAATCGCATTTGATTTTGAAACTGTTTCTCTGTAAGGACAAACCCGACGTAAGAGGTTAATCTTTGAATGACGTAATCTCTGTTATTATTAACATCTAACCAATTATTGTAGTTTGTTTCAAAATTTGTCTCGTACGGTATTGGTTCCACTAAATTATTAAGTCTCATGATGCTGCTCGCAGAAGGCACAACGTGAAGGGTGTAATCGTAGGCTGGTTGGGATTTTTGCAAAATTGAATGCAAATGATTTTTATGTTTGTCGTAGTTTGTTTGAGATGGAATCAAAATTTCAAAGTTGTATATTACAATCGGTTTATTTACAGTTGGAAAGTCAATGTTCAATTTACCAAATAAATTTATACGAATATAACAGTTTTCAAAATTATTAATGAGATTAGCAAGATGAACGCTATTTACAAGTTGTATTAGGTTTGTGCTTTCTACTCTATGAATATATTTGTACAATTGAGAAAAAATGAGTATTTCAAATAATCGTTGAACTAAATAGCTTTTAAACATCTTGAAATTCAAATTTAGAGCGATGGATTTTAATTTTTGAACTATTTGAAGTTTATTGACTAAACTGTGGAGTTTGGAGGTATAGACGGTTGTGAATGTGAGTGATGATAGTTCGAAGCTAAACCTTTTGTAACTTTCACAATTTTATTCCAAACTAATTTATTCAGTATAATGATTTTGTGAATAATTTAAAAGCCAAAAGCCTTGTTTGTACTGTTGAAAGCTGGAATCCAATAGCATAAAATGCTTGCCTTCTAACCCTATACAAAAGCTTTTAATTTTCAAATTTTTAAAAGAATGTGAAATTTGTCGTAGGTTATTAATTACCAGAGTCGTAATTTTTCAGCCCGGGATAAAGGTCAAAGGAAGTATTTACTGTTCGAACTTCCAATGCAATTTTATTTCATGTGGTTTTAAAATTCCTTGGAGCGAAAGTTTTAGTTCGAAGTGCGTTTAGGCGATATACGTTAGACAATGTCGTATTCCACAATAAGGATTCGACAATGTGACAGGAAACCGCGGTATACGGACTTTTCCCCCTGAACTTTTGCCCCTGGACAGTTACCCCTCCCCATTTGCCTCTCCCGACATTTGCCCCTCTAGACAGTTACCCCTCCCCATTTGCCTCTCGCGACATTTGCCCCTCTGGACAGTT
>JAQGAA010001169.1:0-16950 GCA_034696425.1 Isotoma viridis | reverse complement strand
TTCTATTTTGACAAGTCGATGAACCGCACATATAGATAAAAAAGTAATAAAAATACATTAAAAAAAGCTTTTCTTTCCATTGTATTTGGTGTGAATTAAAGTCTGATTTTCTATTTTGACAAGTCGATGAACCGCACATATAGATAAAAAAGTAATAAAAATACATTAAAAAAAGCTTTTCTTTCATTTGCTACACAGCATTACTAACTAAATTTTAAGATGGATTCTTAAGATATTTCAAATAGAAGAAAGTCTGAAACCTACTAACTGCGGTTTTGTTTCCGTTACCGATACCATCTGAAGTTTGACTGTAGAAAAAAACTTATTCATGTCTTGAGGGCAGACGATGTTCGTAATTCTTTAGACACATTTTACTTCTTATCAAGATGAAAGCCCTTTACCTTCAATTGCAATTCTCTCTCAGCTTATTCTTACCCGTAGCTAACTAACTAGACTTTTGATAAATTACTTTACTATACCACCACCACCACCACGGGTACTCTAATTTGTTTTGCACTTACAGCCTCACGCTCTATACATTCAAACAAAGTGTACAGTTTATAGTGACAAATTCTTATACTATTTATCAAATCACATCGCAAATCACATTTTAACACAAAAAAAAAGTTTGAATTGTGTGAAAAACCAGAGGCATTTTTAAGTCAAATCTTTTCTTTTTTAAAAAACTGTCACAAACACTGTCTCATAGAAATTATAAGTGCATAACTGTAACTGTAACATTCAAAAAAAGTAGTGGTTAGTTTACTATAAAAGCATATAGACAAGCCGATGACATACTCCTCCTACACTCATCCTCTATCCGATGATGAGTAGGTTATCATCGTTATTATATTTTATTATAAAAAATATTCTAAACACTTGAGCAATATTTTTTTACTACAAATATAGCTACTCAAAGGTTTACAAAAGTATTGAAAAATATCCTTTTATAAATGGGAATGTGAGACATTTCTCAGGGAGTTTAACCACATCTACTTGCCCATTTTTAGATACTTGGTAATTCTTCATATTCATCATAATAAATAATAAATAATATAAAATGCAATCAGTAACTAACACCTTGTTAATCCATCACGTTTGTTTGCATGAGTTGGCTTTACTCATTCTTCTTTATGTGATATTAACCCTGATAACCACAACCATATAGTCAAAAGTCAAACTAAAATAATACATACTACGTAGAGGTCTTTTGCAAATAAAATTACTACTGCCTTAACTAACCAAACCCAAGTAGAGTCAAGGTAAAAAATACAAATATGGCTTCCTTTGATTATCAAAGAGCCATTACTTACTTACTTTTGCACAATTTATAGCATCATCATCATCCCTGTCTACTACATATTGTACATATATTGTCATCATCATCACCAACCAATAAATACACAATGCATGGTTTAAAAATTGGAACCTACATTGCTATTGTTGTTTGCAAACAATAATTACCCAGTATGGGTTACAATAGGTGAATAAATACCCACGTAATTTTAGTTTAATTTAAAACTCTTATTGTATTCTAGGTGAGACACGGCTTGAATTAAGGTTGATTTTTTAAAATCGAATTCTGTGGGTCGAATTCATTGTAAAATTTAATAACAGGCATTTTTTTAGTCTGGTCTTGGTGGTGGTGTCAATGTTAAATATAACTAGGGGAATAATAAGCCATGCATGACGACGACAGTCTGTATATAATGTGTCACTAGAGTGTGTATGTAAAAAATCGTTAATTTTAAAAAAATCGCCTATCTCTCTCTTCTTTTATGATGAATAGTCAAGAGAGCTTTGCCAAATCGTGCCAAAAATGCTCAACCTGCAATTATTCAAGTATTACCTGCTTTATTTGATATAAAGTGTAGAGAGAGGCAAGTGAATTAAAATGTCAAGAAAAATTATCAAAGGGTTTATAATATTATTATAACTCAGAGAAAAAAAATGAATTAGTCTCAATGACCATTTTTGTACAACTGGAAGGTTGCATTTTTTTAATCTTGTGTAACAATACGGATCGATAAACACAAACGTGCTCTTTCGTCCTGAGTGCAAATTATCACATTTTATTAATAGGTATATTTATATTTCACTACTACTACTTCTCGCCTTGCCATTTAAAAACTATTTTTTATTCTCTCAACAACAATATATGCAACAATAGAATGCATTGTTCAAGTGCGGGGTTGAGAGAATAAATAAGAGTGACATGACATTCGAAGGATCTTTTAGACACGGGATTTTCCAATCACGTTTTTTTTAACCATTGGAATAATATTTCACTCAATATTATTAAAAGCATGTATTTTGTAAAGAATAGATATAAAGAATAAAACAGATTTACTTTGCAAAGTAAGAAATTATTTTAAAATTTTAAATCATTTCTGCACTGTTGTGCAATAAATTTAAATTACGTGTATTATTATTATTAAGGCTTGTTTGCTTTTTGTTAAATTGCAATTGCTGTGAACCCTGATCCATATATTTACGTGATTGATTTCCATTTCATTTCAAAATGATTGTTCGTACCTCATAGTACACAACATAATAATACAAACTATATATGTAAATGTAGAGTAGAACAAAATTTGAGTTTTATACACATAAAATAAAATAGCCATTGTCAATCATTGACAACAGGCGAAACAGAAAATTGAATAAGTATCACATCAATTTCACTACCAAAACCGGATGAGGTGTTTCAACGCACAATGAAATCATATCACACTATACACTCCCTAGTAATAATATAATAATTCACTCTCGTACTGTTATTACGTTTTTTGTTAGATTGGGTTTAAATTTGCATCTAATTAGAGCTTTGCAAAGTAGTGTGTAGTATTGTGTTATAATGCATTTGTGATTGAAGTATAGATTTAGTTCTCTTGATGGAATTTAGATATAATGTAAAGCAGGATTAATCTTTATACTTTTGAATGGAATTGTGAAATTGGAATAATTTAATATTCATGAGTTGTATTCACTATTTTTTATTTAAAAAAATCATTTAATTTTGCCTCATACGAATCTTGACAAAATGTTGGTCAAACCTAAAAGGACAAATTTATAAATTTTTATGAATTACTTAGGTTCATTTTTATAAAAAGTTGGATTTGAAAGCGTAGCAAATACTTTAAGTTGTGGTACTTTGTAAAAACGCAAGATAATTTTAAAAACTATATGACAAGGATCATGAATAATAATCTTTTCTACAAGAGAAAGAGCCAGAGATAGAAAATCCAGTTTGTTATTTCAAATTGTAATAATTATCCTAAGATTTCAATCCTGTTTAAGCATTAAAATCTTATTTATAAAGGAAATATGAATACAAAGTAGGAAAGAGAGTGTATGAGTTTACACTACACACACTTTGAGTTTATTATGAGGTCGGCATTTCCACAAATCATTTGAAAAGAAAATGATATTGGTTTGGACACATGTACATGAGTCAAGCTACGGGTGATCACTAGTGACCGCAGTCAAAATAAATTACAATTTACTACTAACGCCATTAACATATCTGTTTTAAGATAAGGATAACTGATACATAGTTTATTAGTAGTTGTGGTGTGCTTACAATAAATAAATTATCAGTCTTGTCACTCTTATCTTTAGTAGCTTTTTGTGAAACAAGGAATCTATGTCTAACCTTTGACCTGAAATAAGCTTAGAAAATATTTTTTAGTCTAAAAAGGATATTTGTGTTTGTTTTTCATAATAATTTTCAAAAAATCAACCCATTTTTGACAAATTCAGACTAAACTGCAAGAAGACCCATAACCTAAAGAGAATATAAATCCACATAAAGTTATTACATCTGCTGCGGTACACTTGAACACTATGGATGAATAATGTAAACAACCTTCAGGTATAATTGCAGTTGTAATTTCATCATGATTTACCGTTACGATCGTTTAATTATCATATCATAAGAATCATCTTTTCAAGTTCTGTTACAACTTTTTTTTAATTCACTTCAATCAGGCTTAACAACTAGTAGAAAAGAAACCCTTGCTATTGCTATAATATAATGCCTCGTCTTATTGCATTTTCGTGTTCATCATAAACTTTAACAACACAATTTATAATGTAATGTGTAATATGAACGCATTTTATATTTGAAAACCCATATGCCGACAATAATGATGATGATGATGACTTTGAGTCATACTGACTATACATCGCAAAGGTAGAATCTTCTTTAATTTTGAACACGCGAATGGACATATAAACATTAAAAAACTGCAAGAGAGAAAAGTATTTCGTTGAAAAAGATAATAAGGATGGGTTGGGTACGTGTGTGTCTTAGAAAAAAAAGTCCCTCTTTTTACAAAATAATTAAGACCAAGTCATATTTCTCATTGAAGAGAGTCTTGTAAGTAAGAGGATGAGTTTCTAAAACAATGTTTAAAAAAAATTTCTGGTTTTTGTGTCTTGTCTTGTACGATTTCCTTAAGTAACAATAGAAGCATCACCATATAAATTTGCGGATTCATTGCTTTATTGTTGTTTAGTATTAAGAAGACTTTTAAAATACGTTTTTAAAAACCCTTTAGCTTATTGTTTTATTAACTGTTACCGTTTTTTATTACCATGTTTTAGTAAAATACTCGTGTAATTGTTTAAATGCGTGTGTACATTGAGATAAAGTTTTAAATATTAATGCACTGTGCAATTGGTTTTATTAAGTTTATAGGGAAGAGAAATTCTTTTTAACTGATTAAAAGTTTAAAACTGTCTTTTATTAACCGTAATACTAATATCAAGATCGTTTTAATTCCTTGGGTGGATTGAATTATATATACTGTGCGTGTAGTATGCTGAATGAATAGATAATAACTGTTTTGCATGATGATGCATTACATTAGCACTCCTGAGCTCATTATCTACATTTCCATTTAAGGGATTGACCATGTTTAGAGAAATGTATGGGCTTACATGTCTTTTTATATATAAATTAACAACAATAAAAATATGAAAAGAAAAACCAACTATCTTCATGGTACTACAAAAAATAAAATTCAGATAAAAAAATTATTTGAATCCAAAATCAAATTTTATAAATTTACAATTAGAAACATTATTCATAGAACTTAACTAAAAAATTTTTTTGATGCACTGTAGCTTAAATTCATTTTAAAACAGCAATTACAACAAAAAACATAGGGCTGTAGGCTTACATGTCTTTTCCTTTATAAATTAACTACACTGTAAATATTGTCGAACTAGACATCTTCTTGGTAAAAGAAATAATTAAATTCAGCTAATAAAAATATTCGAACCCAAAATCAAATTTGATAAGTTTACAATTTGAAAAATTATTCATACAATTTAGTTTCATTGAAAGCAATTTTCTAAAATATTTTGACACACTCTAGCTTTAATTCATTTTGAAAACAGCAATTACCACAAAGAAACATAGGTACTCTGAATTTGGAGACATTTCTGCTTTACAATTTGTCCTCCGGGCACCATGCCCATTGCTGATTATATTTAACAAAAGAGCAAACTTTCTCATTTGAAATTTTCTTAAAATTAATCATGTTAAACAAGAGTTGAGATAATTGGAAATTCCACTCATGAAATTACCACCCGAAAACATACCTCAAGGGAAGTAAAAAAACTACAGGAGGGGGATGCACATTAATAAATCAAAGCTTAAGTGAAACGCAGGTAGTAGTAGGTTGGCAAAATGGTAAAAACCAGATGCAATAAACACTTGTCACCAACTGTTAAGCTCAAGTCACATCTAGCAAAAAAAATACTAATTAAGGCAACTCGTGTGTAAAGTGTAGAAGCTAAAAAAGAGTGTGTATGCAATCAGATTTAAATGAACAGAAAACAGAATACAGTAGTGGCAGTATCAGACAACCATATAGTGCGTATACATGTTGTATTAATGAATTTTAAGTAAATTCAATGTTTATGCCTTGCCTTTCTTGAAGATTTGGGAAATAGATAAATTAATTGAAAATGACACTTGTACTCTACATTTAAATCCCATAAATTTTCCTGGCTTCACGTAGGGTAGTAACACCTTATCAAGAATAATTTAGCACTTTCAAAACCAGGCATGTCATTAAATTATGAAAATTAGGATTCTAAACTTGATGTTTATAGTTTTGCTACTTGCTAATACTTATTTAGCTTCTTCTGTATAGAAAATGTATGAAATGGTCACCTCGGACAAGTTTGAAATATAAAAATTTTTATTGTGCAAATCAGTTAGGTTGCTCGGTTAGTTCGCTCTTATCATTCTCGACATTTCTCTTAGCAATACAATATACGAAGTTGACCGATATACATATAAAAATTCAGTGTCATCTTTATATATATAATCGAGCACTAAATATTTCCAGATACATAAACTCAAAATAGATACACCCACCTGACAATAATAAACCTAATTTCACCATGTTTATTAGAATTAACCCACCTGCTTTTACAAATCCCTACCTGTCATTAACAAGAAATCTTATAACAAAACACTTTTTACATATCATCCAAGAACAACCTGTAATTAAACCCAATACTTAATTTTTTATTAAAACAAAAAAACCGCTATTTTGCCATAATTATCTAAATTATTCTGTTATTTTTATATCACACTTGTTTCTCACATACCTACCTCCTGACAAATGACCTATTTATATATAAATACTTATTCTCAATTCATTACAAATTTCCCTTTAGATTAATTTAATTTTTAAATCAAGTAGGTACTTGCCCTCCTGTGCCGTCGTCGTCGGTATAGGTACAGACACTCACCGACGGTCAAAGAACGGTCTTATTAATCTAGCTCAGCTAAACCTTTTTATCTAAATTAATAGTAAATAGGCAACATAAAGAATCCCTTCTTCTACACACTCTTACCATACATAAAAGCTTATAACACAAAGACAATAGAAGCTTTTTCATTAAAGCAACAAAAAAATTATTAAAAAGGTTAATTTGTTCCATTTGCGATTAAGGACTTCCCTTCATGAAGTTCAACTCAACTCTCAGCAAGAATAACAGAGAATACTCTCTTACTACTACTTCTACTACCTAGCTCTAATCACGTTACCAGTTTTGTTAAACAATTCAACCTGTCAATTTTCATGTTAAGTTCTACTTGGCAAACCTCGCTTTTTTGTAGTTTTATTACTTATTTACATTTTTTCTAAACAAAAAGAGCCGATTACTTGGCCGATTTACCTAGTGTATTAAAAAACAGACAAAAGTCCATTGATTTAGCACAATACAAATTGCTTGACTATTTGTAATTTATTATAAATTACTTTTTCACTCTAATTTTATTATATTTGTTGTTATTCCACACACTGCATTCCATTCCGCTTTATTTATTAAAGTTCCTTTAATAAGAACATAGATATTACATTCCACTAGAAGTAGAAGAAGTAATTTATTTATTATTTTATCTTGTGTATTAAATGTGGAACGACAATCGCCACCCACCCAGTCATTATAAGTAAAAATGTGTAGGCAGTAGTTTCTTAGTAGTAGTAGTTCTCTTTTTAAGATGCGTTTTTATTTTATTTTTGTACACAACCATTCTCTAGAAAACTTTAATTGCAAGGAACTAATTAAACGTTACAACTTCCTTGAATCTAAATTAAAGTTTGGCCTGAACTAAACGTCTCACTTATTATATGTTATTTACTTTTAAGCAAATAGCAAATCACAACTCCCTGATAATAATTTAACTCTACTGATGCATCCAAGCAGGTCAACCTAAAAGCAGCCTACTAATAGCTAATAACATGTTGTTACTGAATACGGTAGTAGTCTTGCATAGTTTTGTTATACCACCACCAGTTTAACAAAAAGACTTGAAAGATTATAGAGATTTTAAAATAAGGCTAATTTTTTCCTTGTCATGAATCAAAAACTTTGTAAATACTTTTAAAACAAATCTCCACACAAATAGATTTTTGTTTTACATTCCATAACACAAATAAATGTTTATACAAATTATAAATGCATTTAAAAGATAAATTAAGCGCTTGGATTCATTTTGTTGATAATCATTTCAAAATAAAGAGAGAAATTAACTCCCAAAAAGTAACAAAAATGCACAATTTAAAAAATAAAAATTCCCAATCTCAACTAATTCCTGTATTGAATATATCGCTAAATATTTTGCATGCTTTTAAATGCAAAGACTTTTAATTCCATTTTATACCTACTTTTGGTTACAATAATACAAAATGCCAAATCACAGTTTGATACACCTTTTACCTCATACACTGTCGAGATGTGTCATTTGATTACAAGCGAATTCAATGTGCTTACTCAAGCATATATTATACGTGCAAATTTTATTTAAATAGGTGCCTCCTAACTACATGGTACCCAAGTGTAGTGCCTACTGCCTACCAACTACTGCACCTTCTATCTCTCATGATCACACTGTGTGTCTGTATATCTGTCTGCTTAATAGTATAATACATGCTCAAGCAATATTAATGGGGATGATGATGCTGATGATTATAATTATAAAAAGTAATGATAATAAAAAACAACACATTTAAAAGATTTAAAGATATAATTGTCACATTCATCTATCTGCTACTACTAGCAGGAGCAGATTAGTATTTAAACTTATCTATAAAAAGCAACACCTAACTAACACACACAAGCCTGTAATAATAATAAGATTGTAAAACTACATAATAATAATAATCAACAATAGAAGCTAAATTTGCCTGGGACAACTCACTTGTAATGTATTTTGTACCTTCCCAAAGTAGTACAACCAAAATTACATTAAAAAATACAACCTGCTGTTATCATTCGATACAGTATTGATAGACACAGAGAGGCTTTTATTTTTGGTCGGAGAATCACAAAGAGCGATTCTCAAGAACTATTCCTATTATCTAGACATTATCTTATCTTGAGAAATAGTAAGATGAAGTAGTGGTAGTGGTGGTAAAGTATAGTTTATATATGTGGCCTTTTAATAATATAAAAATTTAAACAATCAATTTATTGTTGAATGGAAGAAAAAGGAGGTTGCATCAACATTGCTATATAAGACTATGAAGATTTAACAATTGAAAAATTACATTGAGTCGAGATTCAAAGAAAAATATGTCATTTCATGACTATTAATAATGCGAAGAGCTAAGATTGTGTATTATGTTATATGAAGTGATTAAATTATTGATGGTTTGATGATGACGATGATGATTATCTTTCTTGCTGTGAAGAAGGTGTCTGGAGGGTTGGTCATAGTTTTAAATTGTATTATCAAATTGACTCTTGTCTGATGCAAAATCAGTAGGAGTATTTTTTCGGTATTCGAACCGTCTCGAACAATAATAATAAAGGAGTAAGGGATATTATAACTATAACAATATTTTTACAAGAATGGGCATAGCGCAATTTAAAAGTTCTAAAATTTGCAATACAATCTTAACTAAAGCCATTATTATCACAAAAAGTAAAGTAACAATAGAGCCAATTGGTTCCCATTGTTATCATGTTGTTCACATAAGTAAGTTCTGTGTAACAATAAATTGCAATGTAGTTTTATATCATGGTCTTTTATTACTGATGCTATTTTTCAATCAAATTCACTCCACAGTCGGGAGTCGGTGGGGATTTCAATCCCACGTTTATTGATAACTAACTTTTAGTGCCGTAACATTTTTATAACCAATGTACAAATCCTGTTAAATTCTTTATTTTTATGAATCTGAGTAAGGATTATAAAGAACGATATTTTGTACTAAAACCTACACCACTATAGCTTTTAAAGTTTTAAAACATTTTTTTGTTTTATCTCAAAGATGTAAAGAATAGCTCTTAGTCGATCTTGCAACTAATGAATATAAAAAAAGGTTTTACAATAAAATACAATTTATATACACGACGACTACGCAACAAATGATCGATTCAAGATGTACATTTTACTACACTTATTTATAACAATGTAATGTCTTTAGAACCTTTTTTTACAAATAGTCAACGACCCAACCGTCAACCAACCGTGATTCCCCCCCAAAAGAGCTTCTAAGAGTAATGTAATAATAATATACGTATTTAACTATTATTATTCTCTTTCCTTGCGTAATTTTGAATGCTGTAATACCACTTTAGGTATGTGTGTTATCTTTATGTATCATTTGAGTATATGTGTTTAACATATACTTTAAGAAAATAATTAATGTATTCTGTTTAAAATAGTAAAAAGTACTTTTAGAGGCTTATTAGCTTGAAGTCTGAAGCTTAAACCCATGCAAATCTAGGATTTAGAATTGAAATTAAAACCGTAACATTTACATCAATTTAATATGCATTCCTTCGAGTGTTTTTCATATTTAAGTCGAAACTCATCATTCCACCCAAATTTTTTATACGAATTTGTATTTTAAAGCAAAAGAAATTACTTTTAATCCAAGCATAACAGAGAATCATGCTTTTTGTTGAATCTCAAGTATTTTAAAATTACTTCATGCCATATTGACAACCCAACGCCTTATGTGTGTGTATGTATGACAGGAAATTGGATAATTACTACTTCTATGGAACTACCCTGTTCTCTTTAGAAGTAGCAGCAGTAGTTATAAAAAGGGTGGTGGCATTTTTCATCTTTTCTTAATCTTAGGCACCGAATTATAATGAGATTGAAGTAAATGAGTCAAACTTACTCTAGACTCTAAAGACAGGAAAGCGTTTTACTTTTTATATCACGCGAGATGTTAATTTCAAGGGATTTTAAGTCTTTTTGGTGCATGCATGCATACACCATAAAGAAATGATTCCCGATCCCTGAAAGTATTACCATAATGACTTATAATACGTACTTCTACATGATATCACGATGTAACGTAAGTGTAAAAAATGTGTGAAAAAACGAATTAAAGTTAATGACAAAAGAATATACTTTCTGATTTAAAGTTCTTGTAACTTTTATGTGAATTTCGAAATTTCAAAAGATTATAAAACTGCAATTAACCATGAGTTGAGACTAAAACTCAAAAATGCACTTTTTGTATTGTTGTACGTTGTTCACTATTAAAAAAAATGAAATAAAAGTAAAAGCCATGCAATTGCAATTTGCAATTAGCTTCTTCACTTTCGCCCAAAATCGATCATTTGTGGGTAGAAAAAAAAATTAAAAGTTTAAAAAATGAAATTTTTTAAACTCACATTTATTTAAGATTCAGGGTACAACAACAGAAAAATTGCCATTATCCCCTTTAATCTCTTGAATGAAAAATTGCAAAATCTTCATGAGAGTTTTAATTTCAATTCCACACTCACACACACACCTATCGTCTTCTTCTTCTGAAGAGTTATTACAATTACATTTATTATTACAATATAATAATATTTACTAACTACTACATATAGGTACTCTACACTTTGTTGCACATAATATTATTATTGTTCATTTTTTTATTCATTTTTTTATTACATTATTTCTGCAAAAAAGTATAAAGTCCTCGTCTCACTTGTAATGAATTATTTTACGAGTACGTGTACAAGCATAGGCGCAAACTTATAAGTAAATAGGTTTAGGCTTGTGCTAGATAGATTTCTTTTGGTGATAATGAGTGAAAATGAAATTGATCTACGGATGCGATTTTTTACTGTAGTTCAATTAATTGAGTTTTTTGCAGGTTTGTACATTTTTTGTGTATTAAAGAGCAAGTAATTTTAAATACACAAAGTATTCATAGTATTGGAAGGCTTCTAATTGTATGAGTAGAGAGCACAGAGTACAAATATGAATTTCATTAAGACAACGAATCGTTAATTAGAACAGCCATTGTCCACATCGGATTACATTACACACTCATGTAACCACCAACCACACACATACAAAACTACAAGTAGGATTAACATTATTTAGAATACGTGCTAAAGTAATCAGTAATAACTTCTTTGATTAGTTATCAGATAATTGAAAAATAACATTAGTGTTTTCTCACTAATTTGAGGTTTTGTATCTCTTTAGAAATTTGTAGATTTAATTGATCGGATTTGTGAATTGACGTCATATCAGATTAAACATCATTTAGGAATGTGCACGATGCATTTATTGTATTTTTTTAACTACTATGTGTTTGTATGGGATGGTACTTGATTTATTTTCTAAAAAAATACTTGATTTGTTTTTTCTGGCAATGAGTCTTGTTCTTTTTAAGTTTTTAATTAAATTTTCAAATTTGAAACAGTAAAATTTTGGCATGTGTCTTTTTCTTTTGAATTTAATTTGTTTTTTTATTTTATTTTCAATGAAATTTATGACAAAGATGAGTTTCCTGCCAATTTTCAATAAATGAAATGCAAGGTCCAAGGTACTCTTTTCATTCAAGAAAATATCAAGTGTACTTACAAGCTTGAGGTTTACTTTTGTGTAAAGGTTACTCTGTGGCTTAAGCTTAATTTTCATTCTATAAAAGGATTTTTTTGTATATTTTAAGCAGATTCATTAATAAAACTTTGTAGATTGTATGCATTTGACAGTAAACAAGATACCCTTTGCGAGAGGACAAGGTCAATTCAACTCATATGGAACTTTTTTGATCAGATTAAGCTGGGTTTACGTGTCTGATGTTTTGTAATAAAATAAAAAACATTATATTATTCCCTGTCAGGCAGGATAACATAGGATACACTAGACTCATAAATATTATTTAGTATTATTTAATATAATATAATATTATACATCTAAGCTAAGGTTGGGTGAAGGAAATCCAGTGAGCATGAATAAAATATTTCCACATGAGAGACATTTAGTACAATAACATTTACTCTGGGCTTAGATAACTTCCATGTAAAAGTGGTTTCTTTGGTGGGGGTTCATCCTGTGCTTTCCTTCTTCATTATAGGTCGTAGGGTTTACAAATTTAAGAAATTCATAAAATTTTGTGTAAAAAATAGGAAACCTTTTGATTGAAAAATTTGCAAATTTCACACGAGTTTACTAAAAATAATAAAACACGGACATAATTAGCATAATTAAAATTTTTTACCACTTTGCTTGATTTAATGACAAAAAATATAGCAATGCATTAATTGCGCTAAAATGCTCTTGAGTTTTAATTAACTTCTGGATTTCAACAATGACCTCAAAACTCCTACACATATAGCACATACCACACAATTACAAGGAGTAGTATTTAGTGACTGATAGTTATCATAAACTTGATATATACTGATTGATGAGAACCTTTTAAATTTTCTATATTATTATTTAGGTGTAGCCACGTACACTTGTTTTTATATTATTTTTATTATCAATCTACATTCAACTTTGATTTCCTGTAATTACTCGGCGATTATTCTAAATAAAGAAATGAATTCATTGACAGTCAACATATTATTCGCTTGAGACTCCAATTACTCCTTACATATCTAAGCAAAAAATCTTTGTGATTTTGATGTGCTGCTTGCTGCTGCCATAGCTTATTTAGCTCTCCCACTAGTTTTATTACTTTTTAATTATTTATCCTTCAACTTATTATCCTCAATCATTTTAAATCTCAGAAAATCAACAGCCAAGTTCTCACAGTACGTAATTTCCTTAAAAGTTCTTAAAGCTAAGAATGAAAATACCTTTTCTTTGTATAAGCAAAAATAATGTGCAAGCTTAGTTTTTTTATATTTTCTTTGTACTCTGACACTTGTTGCAAGAGCAATAGCATTGGATAAGCAATGGCACACTACTATGCAACGTCATGTCCTTTAGTAACATTTTTACTTACATTTAGTTTAGAACTTACTACAAAATGCTATTAAGAAATTACATTCTTATTATTCTCTACATATTTGCAAACATACAAAGTACAAAGTTTCCTTGAATTTAATCTGCAACAAAGTATAAGCTAATTTAATGTCTACCTGTCATTTTTATTACTTACAAGTTGTTTGCGATATGCAAAGTCGTACTTTTTCATTCAACTGTAATAAAAATCTTTGCAATGACACAAAATTGCAGGTAATAAATAGTAGGTACCATTACCTTTAGGCACTCTGCACAGATTCACAAATACAATAATTTCAATTAACATTAGTCATTGAGGTTTTTGAATTCAAATAAAATAAATCCTGCTTTTTCTTCATATTATTCCCTTCTATTATGTTTTAACCTTAGCCTTAAGCAATGTATGTTGTGTATGTTGTGTCTGCCTGCACCCTTGCCCATTTAGAGTTCATTAGAAAAGTTTTAATGGTAATTTAAAACCCTAAAGAATGATTACGTTTATACACTACACGTTTTGCATGCTAAAATTGCTAAATCTGTGATTTCTTATTGTTTTCGTGTGTTTTGTGTTTGTTTCACACTTTTTTTACACAAAAGTTACGCATGTATCATGTACTTTTATGTGATATGATGTAGTACTGTTGTCACAGTGTGTGGTAGTAGTTGCTGTAATGGATACACACACATTACAATTTTTAAGCTTAATCTCATCAAAAAAAGCTTGGGGCCCAGCTTGGCCTGGTTTCCTTAAGACATTTATTTTGTTCTTCTAAAGCTGAAGCAATTTACGAGATTTTTTAGGCATTTTATTACAAGCTTTATAAATTATAAATAATTCCTACATGGTGGTTTCGTACTCTTGTACTCAGACCAACAAACAAACATTACACATAATATTTGCTCAACCCAAATACTCTTTTAATTATGAGAAACAATTAAACTATTGTATTACTCTTGAAATATCATAATAAAAGAAGAATTTCAAAAGGACATTTTATTCTGTGCATTTCTAATGTGTATAAAAACACAATAACAACCCCTGTCTATACCTACTTGTAATTGTTGTAATATTAAATCAGTAAGGTACGGTCCATATACTCTTACTTCCTGTTCCAGTTCTTTTTTATGGTTTTTTAATCCAGGTTTAACAAAAGATGAACAATGCTCATACCAGAAGTGCCCACCACCACCGACCGACAAGTCTTTAGATAATATTATTCAGTATTCATTTTGTTGGACCTATTTGCTAAAAAAAAATTAGAAAGCAACAAAACTCACCGAAATGCGTTCAAATCCCAAAATCCAGCAAAAAATCTCACGAATGTGATATTAAATCCAATTTGTTTTTTTATTATAAATCGTGAAACTTTCAATTCCACGATATTACTAACTCTTCTGCATGTGCACACTACTACTGTAAAGACAAATAAGATAAAATGAAGTTCATGTGTTTATCACACATACACACGGTAAAAAATTAAATCCTATAAAATATATTATAGTTGATAGTAGTATGATTAATTTAACTGAAACTGATGTTAGTTCATGATATAAATGATGATATAACTAATAATAAGTAAATGAACATGAATACTAAAACTTAATGCAATGTGTGTAACTGTTGAGTGTTGAACTAACAAAAATCTCACATAACAATCAGATACAGTTGCAAATTGCAAAAATTCAATTGCAGAAGCATCAGTCTCTCTATATAAGTTGAAGTAACGTTATTTGTATTTAATACTACCACTGTACTAAACTAACAAGTAGGAACGAACAAGTAGTAGAGAATTTTTCATAGGAATAATAAATATCTGACTTGGAACACACTGTGCAGATGGATTATTTCTATTTGAGTTTTAAAAGGAGACTGAATGTCTGCTTTCATGCTTACAATCATCAACATGAACAAATCCCTCGGGTAAAGGAAAAGGTGCAAAAAAGGGTTGAATTGTTGTTGGATGGATGGGTAAGCAATAGAATGATGATGGTAGTATTTTATGTATAGAGAGAAGGCATTTGTATATAAGTTGTAAATACACAAAGCATTGTTATGCGAGAACAGATAGCTCCTCAGGGAATTTTAGAATTGAACAGGTGAGTGAGGGATGAAACAAACATGTGAAGTTCTAATTTATTTGGTAGAGTTAATATTACAATGAGATCTGAATACGATGATGATGATGTAAATGTAAAGGTAGTAGGGGTTTTTAAAGCATGTCTCAAAAGACATTTCTCTGTGTACATGTGAGCACATATAGTTTGAGTACACCTGTGCTGTCTAAGGTTTTACGGTACACAGGTGTTGTGTTTGTATTTTATATTGAGTTTCAAAAGGGGTTTAAAGACCGTAGGACAGAACGGTCTTGAAAAAGTACTTGTAAGGTTGATATGATCTAGGATATTTTTAAGTTCCTGTGGCTTCGATGATTGATTTTGGGTTTAATGGATGTTTCGAGAAGAATTGAGGGTGTTATTTTTTTAATTGGGATTATTTAATCGGTTATGGCTAAGAAAGCTAACCGAAAGTGGTACTCACGGATATGCGTTTTGACTTGGAATTGTTTCATCTGTAAAGATTGATTTAATAAAATTTCTTGCGTGACTTTTAATACGACTTTAAGTACCTGTAAAAATACATTTTACCCTGAGTTGCAATTTATTGGTTTATATTAGAAATAAAATCTACATACTATGAATTTAATCTCTTCTCATTCAGAAAAAAACGTATTTTAAGTAATGTGAGCATAATTTTGCTCAGTCTTTATATCATTAGTTAATATTTACTGTAAAAAATTTCAGACTAGCTGGGACAAGCAGATCATTATTAACAAAATGTATTTTTGTTAATAATGATAATGTATTTTTCACAACTAATTATCTGTCAATGTAATACAAATTTTACTAGAAGCAATTTAATATCTCACTGAATAAGGTTAGATTTTCCAAGTTTTCAGACGCTTTAAATTAAAAATGCAATTTAGAACCTAGGAAAACTGAAAGTTTCATCCGGGAATGTCACAATTTATCTTGTAAGGTTTGAGTAATTGTTTTTCTAAGATCTTATTAACTAGCAAATTGTGTACCAGAAATTATAATAAATAACTTAATATTCATTTATCAGCTCAATTATACTCACATTGACTGCTTCTGCACACTTTTTATAGTGCGCTACGGCAAAAACCGGATCGAACGAATCCCCGTAGGGTTGATACTTTTTG
>JAQGAA010001168.1:0-16952 GCA_034696425.1 Isotoma viridis | reverse complement strand
TTATATTAATTGGAGATTGTCTATCCCCAGTATTGCACTCACCAGTCCATGAACTTGGACCTAGTAATCAACATCCCCTACAATTTATCCCATCCTTCACAAAACAAATTAACTTAAAAAAATAATTCACAATTACCACAATCGAGATCATTTGGGTTATAACAGAATTCTCCTCCTGAAAATAATTAAAGTTGTCATAAAACCCAAATTTTAATATAATCCTCAAATACAAAACAATTTCAAAATTTTTAAAAATTCTCTCTAAAATTTTCAATAACCCAGAGGATTTTTTAAAGCAAACCTTCTTCCTTATTATTATTCGGATGAGACACTAATAAAACTTCCGGTATTATCACACAAACCAAAGCCAAAACCACAAGTCCAAACTTAAGCAGATTCATTTTAAGTTTGAACTCTTAATTTAAAATTGATTAAAACTGAGATAAAAATCAGACCCCATCCAAGAGTACCCATTGCTCTTCGAGTCAGACTTATGATGAGTAATTATTAGACTTAAATAAAACTAAATCACACGCCTTGTAATTTGCATTTTGTATGTATGAATCAATGCACTTGAACTTGATACACCCGTTTACTCATGAATGTAACAAGTGTTGACCATACGAAGAACGTTATTTCGCAAACTAACCCTCATCATTGCAATTTTTGCAATAATAAGTACGTTTTTGCTTTCATTTAGACAAAACCAGTCTTCCTTATACGTGAGTGCGTGGCTTACTTTTACTTAATCAATTCTCTAAACTACAGAATAAAAAAGGAAAATAGAGATCACTAGCCAAGAAGACAAGGACTTGGAATGAATGTATATAGAAATTTGGTAGTTGTACAATTTATGTTAAACTACAAAGGATGAGCTTGTCGTATTAAAAGAAATTGTATAGACTTATATCTTCTCCTCAGGTGTCTTAATAAGAGGGTAGTAGTAATAATAATAATAAGTAGGAGGTAGAGAAAACAGGTATTTTGACGAGACTGACAAAGTGGCTCACTTTCAGTTTAGGAGCAATTTTTTTTTTAATTCCTGATTAAATGAATCAGTGAAACTAAAAGAAATGATAAGATTCAAGGTTAGGTTAGTTGTAGGTAAGTAAAAAAGTTAATCATTTATTTTTTATTATTGGAATCGCCAATTGAATTAAATTGAATTAAAAAATAATACTAAATGCTAAAAAAATTAAAACTAATCAAACTTAATAGAATTTGGGAAAATAGCAGGAAGAACATATTTCACAGATTTGAATATTTTCAAAACTACGTTTTTACGCTGAATAGCCAACATAAAAATTCAGAAAATGGTCTACGTTGTTTAGTTTGCCATGCACTGATTTGCATACATAGTGTTAATGCGATGCTGTGTATAAAATTGAGCCACCGTAATATCATTTTTCACTTAATATATTCTCATCCGTTTTGATATTTACGTGCAGATTTGTATTAAGAATGAAAACCTGTGAAATAAATGCTGAAAAAATTAAAATTAAGCAAACTTAATAGAATTTGTGAAAATAGAAGGAAGAACATATATTTCATAGATTTAAATATTTTCAAAACTACGTTTTTACACTGAATAGCCAACATGAAAATTCAGAAAATGGTCTACGTTGTTTAGTTTGCCATGCACTGATTTGCATACCTTAATGCGATGCTGTGTATGAAATTGAGCCACCGTAATATCATTTTTCACTTAATATATTCTCATCCGTTTTGATATTTACGTGCAGATTTGTATTAAGAATGAAAACCTGTGAAATAAATTTACCCGTGCGAAATAAAAATTTAATGCAGAATATTAAGTTTATGAAATAAATACTTAATAGCAAATTTTAATTTGTAATTTTCACATCATTTCTAGCTATAGGAATGGGCCTATTGTAGGATGTAGAACAGTATATAAAGTAAAAAAAACACATCAGATTTTAAAGCATGAATATGAAAAATATTAGCTAATACACAGTTTTGTTTAGTTTTAGCACAGAGACAAACGCATTCTGAAAATTACAAATGTACGATAACAGTGTAAAACACATTAGTTTTAGTTTACTAATGACTACGCACTTCCCGTTATAAAAATATAAAAAGTTTGACGAAAAATCCACTTGTGTGCTTTTGAGCAACAAAATAATTACCATTGATAAATCAAGAGAGTTATTAAACCGTAAAGTAAAGGTCAAAGTTATCCGTTGATAACATTTAGGGAAAAAGCAACCTATAGTAGCCTAATGGAGTTATTTTTTTGTTTCTTTGTACATTCTTAATTTTTTTAAACCTTAAAACTTTTTAAATCGTTCCAAATAAATATTTTGCTAGTTTTTTACTAAGAATGTTTATGCATTTGTTCTATGTTCTAAGTATTTCCCATGCTTGTCACGTATTTTTCTTTACAATGTGAAAACCATTACAAATGTGAGAAATTGGTATTACTTAGACTAACAATTAGTTTTGACTGATTTACAATAAAGTAGGCTACATTTATAAATGGGTAAAAAACTCCCTGTTTTAGGTGACTTGTTATTTGTAACCTAAAAAACTATCCAGAGGACAGCCAATTTTGATTGTAGAATCATTTCATAATTAACAAACTTTATGTGTAGTAACTGTTTACACAAACATAGAGCTGAATTAATGTTTAAAATATTTGCAACATAGAAGGTAGAAGGATAGATTAGCTAAACAAAATCGAACTTAATCAGTTTAGAAAATACTCCGCATTCTGATAGAATTCGACCAAGTGTCTAGTATTACTTGCGGTGAAGTAGGGCTTAAAGGCAAACTCATTTTCAATAATATGAACGCAATTAGGACACCAGTTTTTTAGAACTTTTTTATGATTGAAATATGAGTCAGTGTTATTCATTACTCATCTAAAGAAACATAATGTCAAGCTAGTAAACATGGAAGTAAGAGCTCTGCATAGCTCTTTTACTTAAATAAAGGTAAAAAGGATGGATTCGTTTATTTATCTGGCTACCTGAAGCTAGATTTAAAGTGGCAAAACAAAATAAGTTGTACTCAGCTAATAAAAAATACGGTCAAGATTTACTCCAACTAGTATTTGTCCATCCATGAAAAAAACTTCAAAACAATATTTTTGTTAAATAATCGTGTATAGCCTACCTAAAAGTTACAGGGAAACTGTTGGCAGTTTTCTAATGCATGACGTTTTTTGTTCCGTACATGTACATTGTTAAAATCATAGCCTTTGCAATAAACACTTAAACACTGTCATGGCCAGTTAGGTATATAGAGCTTCTTTTAAGATAAAATTAATACATTAGCGAATAAAAACATTTCTCGATTTTTTAAGCTTTTAACTCTCAGCACGAAGTACACGGGAAGATTTCTGCCGAGAAAGCAAAAAATAACAGGGTGAATCATAAATTGTTGAAAGAATGAAAAATGTGTACAAATTACTTCAAATAAGGAAATTTTGAAAACAGTTTTTATAAGAATTATCAAACTCGGCCAAATTCAGCACCTAAATCCAAGTGGTTACTTTATTTCAAGGATTCCACATAATTACTTTCAATTATAGAATTATCATCCCATACCAAATATTTATTTTCCAGGAATTCGCCGTATTCATAAAACATTTTCAAGTTCTACTATAACAAGTTCTATTAAATTGATTACATCATAATATTTCTCTATATTTTAGTAAACAACAAATCTGTTGGTCCTTCATAAATCCAAAGATAACCATTAGAAGTCATCAGATCAATAAATGCACTCTTTCCTTGAGCAGCTAAAATGTACTCGACAAAGATCACCTAAAGCGGATAGAAAATCATTAGTCACATGTATTTTTATTTAAGCAATTTAAATTTTAAAGAGAAATTCACCTCAATTCGAATTCGATCAAATGGAATGCCTTGAAGAATATTGAATTCATTTCCTTCCACATCTAAACTAAGGAAATCCACATGGGTCACATTAATTGCAGAAAGAACAGAGTATAGAGGCATGCAGTCGATATGACCTTCCGATATATAATTGTGCCTATGGTAAGCCTGCAAAAGTACCATCCAAGCATTTTTAAATAACTTTCAAACTTTAGACGTTTAGAATTTTAATAAAATACGTACTGCTTTCTCTCCCCATAGCTTTGGAGGTTCTTTATATTCTCCCCCTGGCTTAATTCTCCCGTTTCCAACTCTGTATTCTGGTTCATTAAACATTTTATGTTTGAGAAATTCCAACTAGATGTATTTTTGGAAGACATAAATTAATTAGAATTAGAATTTAAAGTAATTTAATATTTTAAGATATACTTGGAGCTTGGAATTTTTACTTTTTCTGGACGACTTCCACTAAGACAAGTATCAGCGAGCCAAGCGTTCCTATTCTTTGTAGTAAGTTTTGAAAAGTACGTAGGAGAACCTTCAATAAGAAGCCCAGTCCATCCTTTAAGTACTTCTAAACCGACTGAATTAGACAGAAACTCTCCATCGTTGGCACCACATTCCACGAAAAATCCATTCGGCTGTAATTTAGACAACAGTTAAGGCATCAATTTTAACAGTTTCATGGTTTTACTGAATTGGAACGAAATTAAGTTTAGAATTACAAAATAGCAAGAAAAAACTTTCAAAAAATGCTCCGAATTTTACCTTATCTCCTAGAAGTCTTCGCAAATGCTGATTACCCGGATCATTTTCAGGCATTGGAAACAATGTATCTACACTTTTTGTCAACTTTCTCATAGCTGTTGAAGGTGGTGGTTTTATTATGTGATTCTTCCTAATGTAATTCAAAAGTATTGGGTTGTCTTGTTCTACACTTATGTCTTTGTCAAATAAATCATCTTCTGTTTGAACTGAACGGTAGAATTTTGACAAATAAAAGAAAAGAATTGTAAGAGTGGTGACAATTACAATAATTTCACGCCGAACGGTCATTTTAAACAATTGTAAGATATTTCGTATTCCTATATGAGATTTGGCTATTTCTTGCTTTGTTTATACTTAAAATGAGAATAATTATCTAGTTTGATCTACTATAAAGTACTAATCTTGTGTATTCCTATTCTAACTTTCTAACACGATCGACAAAAAATAATTTTCAAACCCATTTTGAATCAAAAGTTTAATTAAACAAGTAAGTGTGTTCAGCACAAAAGGCAAAAAAGTATAAGTAAACTTACAATCAGTTGTGCAAACTATCAAAACTACGTCTGATTTTATGCAAGTAAGAAAGGACTTTTTAACTAGTGTGATTGGAAAAGCTAAATAAATGAAGTAAATCTGAATTTCTAAATAGTTCCATATGTGTTTGAATAACAACAAAGGAAGTTGGTATAGACTATCCAGGTATTTGCTTCACAATACAAGTATAAATCTAGATAATTTTTTAAACAAGTGATTGCAGTTAATGGTTCAATTCAAACTGAAAGAATCCAAATGTATGTCACGAAAGTTGGTTGAAAAAGTCCTAATGTTGAAAAATACAATCTCATTTTAAACTACGAACTACAGAGTATAATAGTCGTAATTATAAATCATTATCTCTACGTTAGAATCCGACTCGCCTAAATTTTACTTATGGGAATATTTGACATTAACTTATGAAACATGTTTTTGAGTAACGTGAATAGATATTTATTTTCATTATAAATCAAAGAAGTATAAAGTTTACGACAGTTAAAAACATGCATTAGGGTTTTCAAAGCACGGAAAACTATCTTGAAAATCATGAATTAGCAGCTTATTCAAGGTTTAAAATTCGAAGGTTAGAATTGATCCAGTTTCAGTTGAATTACTGTTGCTAATCTACACTGAAAAAAGCTAATTTAAAAATTGACATGTTCTAAATTCTTTAATTCAATTCCCTACATCCTCCATTCTGATTTTATCATATCGGCAGCTTTCTCAGCAATCATTATCACAGGAGCATTGGTATTGCCATTAGGGGCCTTTGGCATCACAGACGCATCCACAACTCTCAAACCCGGAATTCCAAACACCCTAAATATTAAACATGTTTTGCAATATTATAGTTTCAATATAACTCCAAAATTACTGCCAACATTAATATTGTTTATAGATTGGTATTAACTTGAGGTCTTTGGAGTTTACAACTTTTCCCATTGAGCAAGTTCCTACATGATGGAAAATAGAGCCAGACGAAATTCTTATAGCACAACGGAAATAGTCATCAGATTTAAACACCTTATCTTCACAGCCGGGAAGTGGACTGTTTAATAATGGAACATTCAGAGCAGTAGTGTTTTCATACAAGTCAACCATTGTTTTAACACCTATAAGATTAAGTTAAATTGTAAATGACTGAATTTTACATGAAAAAGTATAAATGTAAGGAATACCATAAAGTAGGGCTTCCATGTCATGTGGATCACATAAATAGTTCGGATTGATCATAGGAGAGTCATATGGGTTAGTGCTAATTAGCTTAAGAGCCCCTTGAGACTTTGGACGATTTAAGTTCACCAGGAAAAACCTTGCATCTTTTCCATAATGCTGGCCAAGCCATTTATTAGTCTGTTCTACAGTGAGGCCATAAAAGTAACTCAAAAATGTTGGAAATTCAGGGTGCAGACTGTATGACAACTGTATGGCTTGAAGGTTAGGGTAAGCAGGTCTGGAATATTTATAAGAATGATATGCTTTCAAAGATTACAAAATTCTCTTACGATTAACATTATTTAGCCTCACTCTGCATTTGGACTCTGTAAAAATCCTATTCCAGATAGGCCCATAGGGGCTCCGAGTACCCCTGAGAAACGAGATTATAATTATAATTGGATTAATTTAATCGAGTAATTGTATGTTGTAATGCTAAAATCACTTCAAATTTAACTTAAACAAACCTGAACCATTATTAGCAAACATCAATGCAGCTGCAGCTGTAGCATCTCGGTCAGGATTAAGGGACGGTCCCTTAAGGAATGGTCCGATGCTTGTGTACATATGATCTTGAAGATTTTCTCCTACAGGCAGATCCTTGACTACTCGAATCTGCGAACAATAATAGTATTTATCAAGTTTCGAGCCATATATAGCAAACGAGAAACGAGTTCATAAATCATTAGATATTTTATACCCCAAGAGCCTCCAAATCAGCTCGAGGTCCAACCCCAGAGAGCATTAGCAATTGGGGTGAATTAAGTGTACCTGCAGACAAAATAATTTCCTTGGTGGCCCAAGCTGTCTTTTTAAGATTTTGCCTATCATAGTTAACACTCACTGCCCGATTTCCAAGCCCAAAATTGATCTAAAATATTAATAAATCCATTTGTGATTATTATGTTAACATTACACTTTAGATAAATCTCATTCATTATACCTTAGTGACCATTGCATATTTTTTAATAAATAGATTTTTTGATTTGGCTGTGTCTTTGTAATACGCTCTATATGTACCCTCTCGGTATCCATCTTTAGTGGTTACATCCATTGGGCTAAAAACTAACAAAAGATATACATAGGTTAAAATTCTTTATTACTAGCATCAAATTCAAACTATTAAGTACCCCTGATTCCTTTTTTATTATATTAAAGAGGTAAAGCTTACCTGCTTGAGACTCTCCATTATAATCTCCAATTTTAAATCCCTTCTCCCGAGCTGCATCCAAAAAGTCTTCTAATCCTGGTTGAAAGTCGTATTTAGCTATGTTGAGTAATCCGCCTCGCCCATGATACTTCGCTAAAATGATATTACATTATAAATAGTTATTATTATTTTTTTTATCTAATGGGTAATTCATTTTTATTGTTACTAATAATAAATTTTTGCAGTAAAAGTATATTTGCTTGACCACTTGAACCGTCTTGCGTCATAGATTTATGGTTTCATCTGACGCAATATAAAAAGCTACAATTTTGCAGCAATTGAAGGATTGGAAATACGCACTATTTTAGAATACTTAAGTCTATCGGTGTTTCAAATTATTACAATGTTTAATGTATTACTTGAAAAGTTCTAATCAATAGTTGAATAAAATATTTCAAAATACGTTAATAGCATATTACTCGAACTGATATTAATTTACATTTAGTATAACCGTTATGATTAAAAATCATTTAAAAAATAAGAAAAAAAGACCTAGATCTTTAACTTTGTTGTGTGTTTTAGAGAATAGAATGATCGTATGAACTTACTATCTTGATCAGCATAATTTCCATTGTAGTCTTCAAACTTTTTGAAATACGGTAGAACATTTTCATATTTCCACTGGGGGTCGTTTAACATTTCAGACCATAGTTGATAATCTCCAGCGTTGCCTCTCACGTACATGTGATAATTATTAGAGCTGGAACCTCCAAGAAGCTTACCTCTCGCTGTGTAAGTTCGCTAGAAATGTGCAAAAAACAGAAATTTTAAAAATGACATGAAATCTCGTTTGAAAATGAAAAATATTCGTGTTTGCCAAACCTGTCTGCCACATTTGTCATTAGGATCAGGATTTGTTGGAGGCAATCTGTTAGGATAAGTCCATTGATGGGCTGTTGTAGACATAAGATATTGTTCCAAGTATGGAATCTCATTCAATGGTGAAGGCTATAACGAATTAAAACGTTGGAAAAATTCTTTAAAATGCCATTCTTAGCAAATAGAAAAGTGTATTATTAATGTGATATTTTACCTCGCCACCTGCTTCAAGAAGCAAAACGGAGTAACCTCTGGAATTGTTTGCAATTCTTGTAGCTACTACCATACCAGCACTCCCTTTTATTATTTAAAACATTAGAAAATTGCTCATTTATTTTAATCAAATTTACCTGGATAATGATACCATGCAGTAATTAATTCTTACCCGATCCGATGACAATGAAGTCATAAACTTCCGGAATAATGGAAGGAGCCTTTTCCGGATCCATCCAACCGTCTTGTAATTTGTCGTATGCAACCCAGTTAGGTTGGAACGTACCAAGAAAGACGGGCATTAGAAGGATTGTTGGAAGAATCAAAGGCCATCTTAGAAGAGTGATCTGATCTGCAAAACCGATTGCAGGCATTTTGAAAATTAAATTTTAATATGAAATCGGTTGCAGAATGGAGTTCGCTACTGATGAGTAGCTAAATTGCTGGTGCGATTAATTTTTCGGATTCCAGGGTTTTTATCTAATTTCCAAACTATGTAATCTAGACGGACACATATTTGAAACCGTATCTAGTATTACTTAGAAATTATATGATCTTTTTTATCCGAATCATTTAAGCTTTTACTTGAACGTCAAAGCATTTTGGTGTAATTAAAGCATTTATATTTGTTATTTATTAATTTATTGAACCATTGCCAAAACCATCATTAAGCAATTAAGCAATAATAGTAAAAGCGATTAATTTGTTTCGTAAAGTGGTATTTTGCAGCACATACGGCTCTTTTTTAAGTAAAATTATTCAAAAGTTTGCCAAAATTGTTATCAAGTAAGTTCAGGTAGGTTCATGGCCTTGGAATTGAAAGCTTATTGGGGATTAGTATAATGTGATGTAAAGCACTTTCATTCTGGATTACCTAAATTCATTTATTAACTAAATAATTAATTTAATTTATATACAATGTTATGGTCAACAACCGACGTATAACGAATAAACAGTTAGGTGTTAGCATACCTTTATAACTTTATTAATAATCTTTTGTAAAGCCGTACCTGTATATGAATTAGTTTTTTTTAATGCGTTTCTTTTTAATGAAAACTCTGTTCATCAAGTCTCATACATATAGGATGCTATAATTAAATACAATTTTGCATTTTCTATTCAGATTTAGCTGTCGTGAATAGTTTAGTAAAGAAGATCGGAAGTGTTGTTCATATGTGTCATATTTATTTATAACTCACCGAAGGGACTGGATTTGAATTCAAGAAAAGTAAGTAAAGGTACAGACTATAGACATCATTAAGGTTTTCAACAAAAGAGCGATAAAATTTTTTTAGTTATAATGCTGCAAATCTAAACCTCGAATAAACCAATAAAAAAATGTTAATATTTAAAATCATAAAGTCAATTTTCTACTTCCTCCATTCTGATTTTATCATATCGGTAGCTTTCTCTGCAATCATTATCACGGGTGCATTGGGATTTCCATTAAGAGCCTTTGGTATCACGGAAGCATCTACAACTCTCAACCCAGAGGTTCCAATCACCCTAAATTATCAAACATTTTTGTAAAAAATATATACCAGTTTTAAAGACACATAATTTTAATTCTATCAATAATCAATAAATCAAAACTGTTAATTGTCCTGTATTAATTTGAGGTTTTTGGAGTTGACAACTTTTCCCATGGAGCAAGTTCCCACATGATGGAAAGAAGATCCTTAAGAAATTCTTTTGACACAACGGAAATAGTTATCAGATTTAAGCATCTTATCTTCACAGCCTGGAAGTGCACTATTTAGCAATCGAACATTTAGAGCAGTTGTGTTTTCATACAAATCAACCATTTTTTAAACACCTTTATCGATTCCATAAAAAAATGAGTAAATTTATTTATTTATTAACCTTTAGCTGGGTCTGACAGTACTGACAGGAGATCAAATCAATTCAAGGAATAATGCCGTAAATTATGGACTCCATGTCATGTAGATAAGTAATTGGGGTTCACAAAGAAAGTACCCAATATTTCATGTATGTTTCGTGAATAATACTTACAACAGTATTGAGAGTAATTGCATTTTTGAAACTTATTAGACGGAAGGGTTTTCTAAAGGTGAATTATGAAGATTTTAATGTATTTATTAAACTCGTTAGAGTTATTGAATAAAAATCATTGCTGTGCCTTATTCTTATTCCTCGGTCTCGTTCAACAATATTTCTTCAAAATCTTTATAAGTATACACAAACGTTTAAAATTACAGTAAACACTCTTGAATTCCGGTTCATTTTACCTTTTAAGGTTAGCATTTAATTTGCGTTAATTCATGAGAGAAATTGGCTTAAATTTAATTTAAACTCTATTTTTGCATTTGAAAAGCTTTAAAAGGAGTTTTTGATTATTTCCAAGTCTTTTTTAAGCCCGTGGAAGCCAACTTTGATGAAAACAGTACTAGACCGTATAGTGTGAGCTTTTATAGGGTGTTATTGTTTAAATTAAATACATTTTAGGAAGTTTTCATTTTGGGGAATCCCATCAAGACAAAAAGAATTTCAAGGATTTAAACATTGATCGATTTGTATTTTTAAATGATAGTGTACCTTTATCAAACACCTGCTATCCATTTATCATTTGTATAATTAAAAATAACTGAATGCACCAAGATTGGGTTTGCCAAAAGCTTATATAATTTATCTTTGTGGAATTGGAAATATGATTAAGGCAAGCTGTAAGATTATTATATAAATATTCGGTAGCATTTAATCGAACAATAAATTATGTCATGTATGATAAATAAATTCAGTTAATCCTTTTAACCCACTATGGAATACCCCGTTTTACTGTATATATAGAATGAAAAGGAATCAGATTTCAGTTTTAAAATCAAAAGGAACTTACAATTCTGCCAGAATTAATTGAAAATAATTTTTGCTCATTTAATTTTATTTTAAATTATTTTAAAAGTTAGTCTTCGCAAAATGAAATTATTTATTCTGTTGATCTTTACTGCTGCTGTGTACTCAAGTGTGTATGGGGCTGGTACAGGTAAAAATATATATTTATCTTAAATCTAAAATTTGCAGAATTGATGCAGAAAATAATCAGAACAAAGTTCAAAGAAATGCAAAATATTCTTTGACATCTGCTGCATGTGTTTGTATTCTATTGTTTTGAAAATTTAGCTGAATTTACAAAACCGAATTCAAATAAAAAAAAATTCAATTTTGTTTCTTCTTATAAAAGGCAAAACAGTAGGAGGAGTTGCAGCTCGAGCTCGAGAATTTCCATACACCGTAAGCTTACGCACGGATGACCTGGATGGCCTAGGTCATTTTTGCGGTGGGGCTATTTTAAGTCCAAATATGATTCTTACTGCTGGAGCATGCACTCATCCAGGTGGCCCAACAATTCATCGAGTTGTTGCCGGTACTCTTAATCGTGTTGAACCTTATCCAGGAGAACAAGTCCGAGTACCTTCCCACTTCGTACCCCACCCATTGTACGTTTTTCCTCCATATGATGACTTATCTTTAGTCTTCCTCGAAGAACCTTTTGTCTTCAATGAAAATATCTCTGCCATCAAATTGCCTCAGGCTAACCAAACTACTTACCCATGTATGTCAGAGTTCAAATTAATATTTTTATTGCATCTTTTTATATACATTTAAATATTAAACCGATTTCGTTGATTATTATGTGTTAGACCCGGTGACAATGAATGGCTGGGGAGCAGAGCAGTATGGACAAAATATGTCAGATGTTTTGATGAAAATTACCGTTGACACTTATAGTGATGAATATTGTCAAACATTTATGAACCAAGAAGTACCACCAAGTCTGCTTTGTGGTGGAACAGATGAAGGAGGGATCAGCGCTTGTATTGGGGATGCTGGCGCTCCTGTCGTTACCACAACTGATAAAGTCTACTTGGCTGGCGTTTTGTCTCATTTTGGTTGCACAGAAGAGTTTTGTAAGTTATTAATATTCCATGCGTTAATTAGTATTTAATTTTATGAATATTTTGTTAATTAATAATTATTTTTTAATGATTTTAAAATGCAATTAATTAAGTATAATATATACTTGAATTTTTAATAGGCTGCGGAGTCCCCGGGCCTATGGATCACAATCCAGAAATTGCATATTATCTTGACTGGATTATGGAAGAAAGTGAAAAGAATGGTGGGGGGCTGTAACTTGCAAATAGAGGGTTATGTATGTTTTCAAAAAATTTTAAATGAATTTGTTGTGTCATAATTATTTAATTCTTACTGAATAAAAACTATTTAACAGTTCTACAGTTAAAATAAATATACATTGTGTGTATGCCTTACTGACTAAATGGTTTTTTCGGGAATGGTTTATATTTTGGAAACTAAAAGTACGTAGTTCTAAACTTTTGATCTAAATGTTTAAGTCGTCTACAAAAATAAAATCAGCGTCTTCCCGTAATATAACTAAATCAAAAGTAGTGTCATCATATTCATGCTGAGTTTCATAAGCCTCAATGATGTGTAACGACAGTAACGAGTTTAATTCGGAGACAAAGACAAACTGGATTATAAAATTGTATGATTTTTAGTCTAGTTTTGATTTATAACAACCTTAATCGTTATTAATCCAAGGGAATTTTTACTCCGATAACTTTGACATGGTAATGATAAAACTTGGATTAAACAGTAAATTTGTATACAATTGTAACTAGCTCAATAAGATTTATCTTGGGCTTGGTTATCCCTCCGTTAATCATCCTAATCAGGCGAATGTAAACTATTATCCAGGCATATAAGTAGGATTTGTCATAAGGCTTTATATAAATTTTCTTAAATTTTCATTGTATACAAACTATAACAAATCTTGTAAATTTAGCTGACTGCCTAACAATTTGATTACTTTTTAAAAATCTGCAAAATCTATGTACTTCCTGAACAGTTTCTGTTCCGTGATTCCGTGCGTAAACTTTTGTAAATTTTGGAATTATAACACTGTTTCTTTTTGCCAAATAATTCCTTTCACCTAGTTCTTCTATATCATCAGCCATATATAAATTCATTGTTATAATAGAATGATAAGAACTCTTTGCATTCATATAAGTAATTTTACTGCCTTGTTACATTTTAAATTTTTAAATTGTATCTTTCTTCGTTTTCAGATAATTTTTTGATAATTTTTCATGATTTGCAAGGATTTGAACAAGGATTAACATAGTATTATTGCTTATTAGACCAAATTGCTTTAATTAAAGATTAATTACACATCGAGCACTCGGACAGGATGTTTAATAGATATGAAAAGGTGTGTACACAAAAATGGATTAGACAACCGTCATGGCACTGTTAATCTGTTAATGTGTAGTTAAATCTCTTAAATCTTTACAAGTAGCGATGACTTTCCGTCATGCCTTGATTTTTTACTAATAATAAGACTAAAGATAAGAATGCAGCATAATCATTACTTATCATTTTTACAAGCCCAACTACTATTTCCTATGTTGAGCACTTAAACAAACTTTAAAATCATTTATTGAAAAATATTATATAGGTCAAGCTATGAACCAGATTTGAAAATGTATAGACTTTTATTTCTGTGTATGAGAAATCCCCATTTTTTTTGAATACTTAATGAAGCATGACTTAAATTACATTGTTGTCTTAAACTCAAACATTTCATTACGCTCTGACACATTTTAATCATCCTTTAAACATCAGATCAACCAGTTTTAAAGATTACCCTGTACATGTTTCTATCCATCAATAATTTCATTTCATTTTAATACTTATTCACATAGCAGAACATACAATTTCGGTTACTTAAGTAATAAAACCCAGCTTTGTTGTTCTTTGTCCTTCAATCGAAACTTCAATCCATCTTTCCTAAAAATGCATGCACTTGTCTAAGAGTTCATTTTCCTTGAAAATCATTTCGAAATTTTATAACCATATTTTACCAACCCTAAAAAACGCATAAACTTTTTTACAACCAACTCAACCTTTAATTTCCACAACCTTAACCTTAACCATTACAATGATGAATTAAACCCACAAACCATAAATTAAATATTCATAATTATTATAATCATACTAATTACTAAAACTCATACGAAAAAAACAAACCAACATCCATGAAAACTGAACAAACATAAAACCATCCTCTCTACCCCTAACTAACACTAGCTTTACAACTCTTAAACCTAATCCTAAACCTAACCTAACTTAAATCCAAACCTTTTTACTAATCATTCCACTCTACATTCTATAAACGGCAACACTGTAGTATTATTTTCCGTTTCACTGCTTAACCTCAGTAGTCACTAGTTTTTTTCCGCATATACAATCCACAATAGAACTTACAACCCAATAGAAAATGTAAAATCTTCATAATATGATGTGATAGGAATGAAAGTGAAGAGATCACGATACAAATCTCTCTTCTCGACTAGTCAGCAGTCTCCTTAATCTTAAAGAAATAATATAAATATTCTTGATAATAATAATCTTTAAAAAATTGTCAAGTAGCAGCTTCTTAAATTTTGGCAGCTTTAATTTTTCAAAATAATTTTCAAAAATTCAATTTCTTCTCCTTTTCTAAAGAAAAGTTATGTCCAGTAGTAAACCTCATTATTACAAACGGTTAGATAATTTGGATAATATTCAATATGAAACTTCTTCAAGAATTAATACAAATCAAGAAGCATACATTTCAGGACCACCACCACCACCAAGAGTTTCCTCCTTTAATAACACTACTGTAAGAAACTTTTTTTTAAATAAGAAATACTATTTAAAAAATAATATTGATATTGCTTACAAACCTGCTAGCCTGCCACCACCACTAACAAACTAACTACTGTCTATAAATGTTAAGAATTAAAAAGTCATATTGTATTACAAATTTGCAAATTATTATTATTTCCCATATACATTCATTTTAAATATATTGTAAGCATTCAATAACACATTAAAAGAAATAATAAGAACAAAATACATAGACAATAGTGTATACAGGTGATACCACTACCATACCAGTTGTAATAATAAAACTTTGTATACAAAATGGTATATAGAAAAGAATTTAATATGATTTTTAATACATTCATGCCCCTCAGGTATGAAATAGAAATCGTAAGACTACTACTGATAACATTTTGTACGCTTCATTACCATATTTTTATTTAAGTCAAACTGGTTTTATGTACGTACGTTACATTTTTTTGTATATTTTTACCTGTCATAACTATAACCATAATAATAATTGTGTACACAATACAATAGAATTGTCGTGTGTGTGTGTATAATATTGTGAAGACAAGGATATGTGGTGGGGCTAACAATAATAATATCATATGTAGTAGCTTTTATTTTATTCTAAGGGAAAATATAGTTTTTTTTAGGTTTACTTAGAGAAATTTTTAATTATTTAACAGTAAAATTTTAAGAATTTGAAAAAAAACTATGAAATTTCGTAGTTTGATTTTGGTTTTGATACGGAGTGAGCTTTTTTAAATAGTAGATTTTAGTTTATGGTTTAGTTTGTCGGTTTTATGTTTATTTTAATGTGCCAATAAAATGTCTTCAACAAATATAAACAATTCTTCGTATCAGCTACAAATTACGGAAAGTAGTACTTTGGCTCAGGTAGGGGGTTTTTTGGAATATTTTTTGATTTTGGGTTTGCAGTGAAAATTTTTAAAAATTTATGTATGGAAATTTTAAAATTTTGTGTGTAATTTTGTTTTAATTTTGTTTTATTTTTTTAATACAATATAGAATGGAAGAAAAGGATTTTCAAGAAAAAAGTTAGCAGCTACATTAATCACTTTGATGATTGTGATTATAGTCGGTGTGATATTATTCACTCGAGATGCCTCACCAGCGCATATGCAAATGGCAAAATTGAGTGCAAATTCGGATTTTAAAAATGAGAGTATTGACTTAATGGACATACTTTCAGGGAAGTTTTATGCCAAATCATTTAATGGCACTTGGATTGGAGGTTTGAGAATTATTTTGGAATTTAAAGAAAGCCTTTTTTTGAAAAATGAAATTACTTGAATTTTGATTTTTTCTTAAAAACTTTTTCAGATAATGAGATCCAGTATTTTAGCGACGCTGGGGATTTAATAATTTATAATGCTTTGGATGACATTCCAAGAATAGTTATTCCACATGAAGTTTTTGTCAAAGAGTTGGTATGATTAAAAAAAGTCAATTTAAATTCGGTACTGATAAAATTTGTCAAATTGCCTTGAATTTTAAGAATCTTCTATTATTCTATAGCGTGCCAGACCGTTTCAATGTCTAATCTCTCCATCCAGAAAGTATATTTTGGTTGCTTACAGTCCTCAAAAAGTTTATAGACATTCTGTCTATGCTTTATA
>JAQGAA010001167.1:0-16958 GCA_034696425.1 Isotoma viridis | reverse complement strand
AAAAAATTATATTTTTTACTTAAATTTTGGGATACTTGACCTATGACCTATTATACGACCTTTGACCTGACCCCAATCCAGATGTCCATCAATAACTGGAAAGGCTGTGGGGAGTTTTCACCGAATACCAATTTTAAGAGACAAGGACACAGTGTCAAAGCATGCAAATGAGTAAAGTGTAATGAAATTCAAACAGGTCGAAGAATTAAAGCTGAGTGTCATTGCCCTCATCCCTCAGGACACTTCTTTTAGAGAAAACCCCATTCATCTTAGCTTTGTTCAAAAAAACCTGCTTGTGTGGCTGCCTCTGTCTTTCCAAAGCTTTTTTCAGGTCTTTTGAAGAATTTTCAAAATTTTTAGCGTTTTTTATACGCTTATAGTTTGACTGACCTTTAGCCTTTACCTGGATTTTACTAAAGGCTGTGATAGTGTATATTGTTGAACCTGAATTGGGATTTTTAAAGTGATAATCAGCGAAACAGCGTATATATTACAGAGACGACTGCCACAAAACCCAACAAGAACCATGTCAGCCCAACCACCCCCACCGGAAGGGGAACCTTTACAAGTGTCAAGTATACTCCTTGCCATGCGAGATCATGTAAGTTCAGAAATAGAACGAATTGTGGTTTCTATTATAAAATCAGTTGTAGAAGGAAAACAACCTTTTCTTGAGCATCCTCGACCTCATCATATAACACGAAACGCTATTCCTGCTTACGCTTCAATAATCGACCCGGAAAACTTCGATTTGCCTGGCGGAATCAAAACCACCCTGGTTGAATTTGGGAAACCTCGATCCAAGAAGAAATTTGCTTTACAGATGCATCTCATGTCAAAGGTTTATGCGATGGTACAAAAAGGTCAGACTTGTACGAAGAGGGATTTGTTTTATGAAAATGTGTCTTTGTATGGAACTCAACAAACTTTGGACACGGGATTGAATAATTTGTGTTTGATACTCAAGGTGAGAGATGGATTTTTATTATTTTTTATATAGAGTTTCGAATTTTGAAGTGAAATTGCAAAGATTTTCATTATTTTTTATATTTACATGATTGCAGGTGCCCAGGGATGGTCTTTGTGTTGAAGCGAGTGTGAAGGGTTTAGTTGCTGGGAGCCTTAGCTTCACGGACGCAGATGGACGGAAGGTTGATGTATCTAGTTTTAGGAGTGGGATTCTTATTCCGAGTTTTGTTGATGGTATGGATGTTTTTAAGAGTTTTTGAAATATAATGATAGAGTATTGAGTCTGGGAGAATAACTTATTAATTATGTTTTTTGGGGATTGAAAAGGACTTCGAGACATCAAATCGAACGCTCAGTTCATTATAGTTGTTGAGAAGGATGCTATATTTCAGAGGCTTATTGGTGAAGACATTTTTGCTAGCTTGGGACCCATCATTTTGATTACTGGTAAGTAGCAACGTTAATGAAATGGATAACTTAGTAAAGAAGCATAATTTATTTGTGTGTTTGAAAGCTATACGGAATTATACTGTTTAAATTAACACATAATAATTAATTTTTAATGAATCACAGGAAAAGGATACCCCGATGAAGCAACTAGGAAGTTAGTTCGGAAGTTGCACTCTGAGTTAAATTTAAAAGTTTTTGTTTTGGTTGACTGTGATCCTCATGGAGTTGAAATAGCTGCAATCTATCGTTGGGGTTCTTATAACCATGAAAATCTTCAAAGATGCGTTCAACCAGAATTTCGGATGGAAATGCGTGTTCCCCATGTTATATGGCTTGGGTTGCTTCCCTCTGAGATTTTAGCTTTGAATCTGAACATGGATGCTTCCGCTACATTGACTGATCAAGATCGCAAGAAACTGACTGATGTTGAAAATCGTCTCGAAGCAGAGGTAGGCATTCATTAATCAGATTTGATTTTTAAATGATAAATCTTTGATTGTACGCTGAATATTTTTCACAGGGTGACCATTCTTGGATTGAAGAACTAAATATTCTCAAGGGTATGACCAAGAAACTTGAACTTGAAGCCTTGTTTTCTTGTCCTAAGTTTGCGACTGAAGTATACTTGAAGAGAAAGCTCCAAATTTATTTTCAGAGTTTGGATAGATTCTAAAATGCTAAGTGCTTCCATTCGTTCCATTCATTTTTTAAAGGTTGAATTTAAATATAATACCATTTGAACTATTATTAACTGTAGATTTAGAAATACATTAGCTTACGATTTATGTTCAATTTTCCATGCCTTTGCCTTGGAGTTGTCTTACGTGTTTATAATTCAACTTTCATTGAAACACTTTGTTACAGAATTCAAACGGGATTTAATAAAATAAAACAATATTAAACTGCATGTAAGGCTTCAGGTGCTGCAGAATAATTTCCCACGGATAATTACAATATCAAATAGTTAGTAAAGTTTGTTATCATAACCTTGATAACATAAACCTCTTAATCCCAAATTTTAGGTGATACATGCTCCTATTCCGGTTGTCTCAAAACGCATACTTATCATCGTGTTGTTATTATAATAAGGGAATTATGCATGCTGCAAACAATTTCTCACATACAAAACTATAATGTGCCTTTGTTAAGGAAATTGCACACTATTTATTTTTCAGTCACGTACAAGAAGTATTACTCTTTACATCGTCACTTATGCAAAAGTCAAATCGAAAAAGTTTTGTGAGATTATTCAGATTAAGTCAACTAAGAATTTTTGCTGGAGGATTTTAATTTTAATTTTTTCAATATAATAATTCACATAATTACAAATTGTTTTAAAGTAAAATAGCCTAATCAAGATGTTATGGGAGGCCTATTACATACATTTTTCCCTTCCAGTTATAACAATAACAGATATTGACGATACAATTAAATCATTAAATCTTCATGAATCTGAAATGCCACAAATAATTTTGAAAGCCTATTTCGCTTGCCTAGCGATCTACCTCGGATCAAAAGTATTCCGTAAAAAGTTTCCAAAACTTGACTTTCTACTCGAAGTTATCCTTTTTGATTTCACATTTATTCTTTTTTCTCCACTAATCATCACTGTGGCCTTAATTCTTGTACTTTTACGTCTCTTGTTAAACCTCTATCTAAAAGTTCGACATCTTGGAAAAGTGACATTAATGAGTAACAAAGATGCTTTCTGGGCTTGTGATAGCTATCTAAATTGTGATTATATATATGTCGTAGCTTATTTCAAAGGAGAGTCTACACTTGAAAGATATCGAAATAAAATAAATCGAATATTTAAAGTCGATCATTTACTCGGGTCACATCGATTTGATCGGCTAAAGTGCAGAATCGTTAAGAAATTTGGATTTATGTGCTGGCAAAAATATGATGAATATGATCCAAGTGAAACTGGACAACACTTGTTTCCAGACGACCCTTTCACACCTCTCACTGAGGAAGAATTACTAGCTGAAATTGCAAAAAATTATGACTATCCAATGCCAGATGATAAACCAAAGTTGATTATGTATTTAGTACAAGATTTTAAGCCTGCTGGACGTCCATTTTCCGAGAAGTATAGTGCTATTGTATGGAAAATCAATCATGCTTACATGGATGGTTTATCAATAACTAACATTTTTTCATGGTTCTTCTTTGACGAACCCGTAGCAATGGGAATAGATCCGTTTAAACCTTTCAAAATTTCAATGTTTCAAAAATTACTGATGTACACATCACTAATACTATTGGGACCACATGCTTTACTAAAATCAATGTTGTACAAGGAAAAACATTGCTTCCACGGGCCGAAACTTACAGGACCAAAAAGTCTTGGAATATCTAGGCCAATTGATTTAAATGCTTTAAAAAACATTAAAAAAACTACGAATGGAATTACCATCACTGCATTGCTAAACGCAGGAATTGGAGGGGCTATGCGGAGATTAGCTATTAAGAAGGGAGAAAAAGTACCAGATACTATTGGTACAGCAGTTACTGCTGCAATATTTCCTTATGATGGGCTTACACCTTGTAATCAATTCACTATGGCTCTTATGCCTATGCAAATTGGCTCTGATGATATTAAAGTCAGATTAGAATCTGCAGCCAAGTCTGCTTTTGAACTTTCAAGATCTATTGACTTTTTGGTTTTTCGATACGTAGTTAACTTCATGGGGTTATTCCCTAATGAAGTGATTAACAAAGTTATTAACAATACCCACTCGACAATGGTACTTTCGAATGTACCTGGGCCTCTAAAGGTAGGTTCTTGAGTATTAAGTATTTTTTCATATTAAATTTAGAATTTTCTGATGTTAGCATTGTTTGTTCTACAGAGATTTCATTGTGAAGGACAGCTTGTGGTGGACATTCTTTGCTGGAATGTTATCAAAGGATCTACAGGTTAGTTCCGGTCCAAAACAAAATGAATTTTAGAATGGTGTGATTTTTTAATTATCTGAACTGGGAATGGGATAAATGATAATAAAAATCAAATTTGGATTATACACAGGACTTGGAGTGTGTTTGTTTAGCTATGGGGAACGTATACGAGCTGGAGTGGTGGGAGATGCTTGTATATTTCCTGACCCAGAGGATTTCAAGTCCTTCATTGAGGAATTTGAAAATGAGATGGGAGACCTTGCGGAATCGGCTGGAGTACCTAGGTCGTCAGTTTTTACGACATAATTTTTGTCCAACAATTGAATGGTGCTATTTAGTTAGTTTTACTAGTATTATCTACGATGTCAAGTTGTGAAGTTAAGTTATGATACAATATGGAGTTAAGATAAAATAATAAAATAGAAAAATAGTTGAAATAAATAAAAATATGTAAAATAAATTAAAATAGTTGATAGAAATAAACAGCATAAACTATAATGCATAATTAAAATTAAGTCTTTGATCGGCTTATCCATATTGCCACATGTCTATATTTTTTATGCATTCATAAACCAATCAATTTCAGCAAAACAGATTTATAACTAGGAAAGTGTAATAAATTATGCATCATAAGCTTCACCGAATAAAATAATCCCCAAATGCAACAGGTTGATGCTGGCAAATTATTGATTTTACTAACCGACTGTCGTCGCGCATATCTTCCCACAGTTTGTGGTTTGTTTCCTGTGTCAAATGTCCTTCCAGCGGGTAAGGTTAGGTTTTCCTCTTAGCATCATAAATGCATTTTTCTAAATGATTACGTAATTACAATTTCACCATCATTCTAAAAAACAACTAATCCTTCATAAATATAATTGCAAAATGTCATTTCTACTACTACCACCACCACCACCTCGAAAAGAAATTCATCCCCTTTTTAATCAAGTTGTAAGTTGATATTTCAATGTAACACAAATGATTCCTTTCCAGTATGTAAGCCCATACCTTTTTTATTTAACAAACTTCTACTTCTTCAGATACTGGAAAGAATTTTTTCCTACTTGGAAGTAACTTCCCTAAAGAATATTCGTGGCGTATGCAAAATCTGGAATAGAATTGGCTCACCTTATCTCCAAAATAAGAGTGAAGTTGTTCTCATTCGCGGAAAAGAGCTTGATAAGCGAAAGCACTCATATAGAAATTTTATTAAGTATATCGATGATATAGAGAGAGATGAAATCTTCTTTAGAAATTATCACATCGAACATTGGATTTTAAATGAAAGACGAGAAAAGAGTTTGATCAAGTTTTGGAGCAAATGTGGTCCATCTATGAAAGGACTTTATTTAAAAGATATAATTTTTTATGAAGTAGAAATGATTAGAAATGTCTTGTACTATTGGACACCCAATTTAGAATCTCTTACTTTTAGAGATTGTCTCTTTTACTCGATAATTAATGAAAATATTCCATCTCATTGTGAAGATTATTCAAATCCTGAAGATTTTGATGAAGATTATATCTTCTTTGATTATTATGATTATGTTACGGTGGAACAATTGAAGAAAATTGATAGAGATTTTAATATTCCGATAAATGGTAAACTTAGTAAGTTGGCATATGAGCAGTTGGAAGAAGAGTCGTTTCCTTTAGATTGGGAAGAGATATTTTGTACTTTTTCAAATTTAAAGGTAAGTATTAACTTTAATCTGTTTTAGTTTATCAATTATAACCCACCACCCCAGGGACATATCTGGTTGCAAACTGAATTTTATAAAGTGTGGATTAATTTGTGCAAGGACTTGGAAGTAGCATCGTCAACTCCACAGGAACAACTTTCAGATATTCTTTCAGGTCTCAATGCTGCTAATAGTGTTTCAAAATGTTGTGAAATTGAACTTTTATCATTTTCTAAAAGCAGGTACGATTAAATTGTATCAAATTATTATAAAGAATCTAAATTAAGTAAATTGTTATCGGTATACTTTATATTTTTAGCAACGACGAAAAGAAATCAAAACTCTGTGTTGAAAATTTTGAAAAGTTATGCAGTTTGAATTCTCTATATCGGTTGAAATCCCTAGAACTCACTATAAATCTCAATATCACTGCTGAAGACTTGCTGAGTGTCCTTAGCAAATATTCTAAAGCGATTAAAAACCTTACGATTCATCGTGAGACAGATTCGGAGGACAAAAATCCATTGAACCTATTTGCCAAAAATAGAACACTCACATTTCCTAATATGGAATGTCTCAAAGCGTCTCTTAGCATTTTTGGAGAATCAGTTTTCAACGATTTAGAAGGAAGTATGCCTGCATTAAAAACATTAGAAGTATGGAACTCTTCAGAAGATGATTTTCAATGGGAGACAAGTGTTGACAGCCGAATGGAAGTCACGGCACCTTCTATCGATATCGAAACTAGTTTCATCCGAATGAAACAAAATTCTCTTATCGAAGAGTTTTCATGTGGATATTTAATCACATCTCCAGAAACCTTTCTAAACTTGTCAAACTGCTTTACTAAATTGAAGATATTGGAAGCATCCTTAACGGATGAGCAAATACGGATAGTGTTTCAAAATATGACAGGTCTTGAAGAGATGAAGGTTTGTGATAGACATTTGAGTGATGCTGGAATCACTGGGAACCCTGTTTTACTTGAAGATAGCTTGGAATGGAGTCCTAATATCCAAAGGGAATTTCCTTATATTGGGGATCTAAAGAGTAAGTACTCCTTACACTAGATATCAAGTACATATAGACTTAATATAAAACGGATATATCTGGCTTCAATCCAACTAAAACGAGTAAAATGACAAATAATGACTTATATAATATTAAAAATAATCCTCAGATTTGAAAAGATTCACCTTGAATTACTGGAAATACAATAATATCACGGATACATCTGTGTACCATGGATTTTTGGATGTCGCCAATCTCACTTATTTACATCTTACACGGACTGAGGTACTATACTATATACATTCAATTTTTCATTCTTAATCAACTTACATAAACTTTACTGAAGTGGGGAAGGTCCAAATCAATGAGTTTTGATAAAAATTTTGTTCCATTTAGATAACAGAGGCAGCCCTACAAGATCTCACGTTCAAGTCAAGTCTTATAACTTTAATATCTCCGAGCATAACTAAAGGCGATCGCCAAAATAATCTTGTCAATACGCAACCAAGTTGTGTTTTTGAAATCGCTCAACCATCAAGTTTTCTTTGGGGTCCTCCGAATATTAGCTTTTATTCTGGTCGCTTGTAACTAGTATAGCTTAAGATATTAATAGTAACAATATACCAAAAAAGTATTAAACAACAAGATTATCTTCACGCCTAATGTACGTGCCACAACTTATAAGCATGACCTTATTCTGACTCAAAATTATATTTGTTTGATAACATAACTTTACGTATGTACACAAATGACCGTTGTCCCTATGTAGGCACTTGTATTTAAATTTATAATAAGGATAAAAATGCAATATAAAAAAAGAATACTTGGACTTGGATGATATGAATATGGAATATAATAATATGGATCTATTTTATTCATTGCTCAGAACTCAGATAGCACTCGATTGCTTAAGATGTCGAAATAGTTTTGGTTTTGAGCAAATTGAATTTGTTGAAGAGAAAGATATTTTTTATTTACTTTTGTATATTTTGTCCATAATTTTATTAGTGTTAAGTTTTAGAACATTTTTTTAAACAAAATGTCTCATTGGATCACATCAGCTTCAATGCTGACAATTGGGCTTTTAATTTCCATTTTAAGTGGAATAGTTGCAGCCCCTTCTGATACAGCTGGGTAATTACATAACAAATTTGAAGTTTTTAAAAATACAGTACAAAACAATAATCTTAATAATTTTGAACCTCTTTAATTTTCAGAGAAGATGTAATTAAAGCACTTCAAAATGAAGTATTACTACTGAGAAATGAGGTGGCACAACTGAATAAAACTGTCGGAGATATGGAAGAAAAGGTTTGTTTTTTCTTGTAATTTTTAAAATTAAGAAAATTAATTTAATTAAAAACTAATAGAGCAAGGATTATTATAATTCCTTACTCTCTGATTTAAAATTGTCAGTCAACATTTTTTATGCATTTGATCTGCATTCTGCAATAAAAAATATTGGTCGGGGTTGCTACATTTTGCCTACAAGCAATCCAGACATTTGGAAAATTCCACAAGAGAAATATTATTAATCCTAATAGTTAACCTTTGATCTTACTTTTCATCAATCATTTCATACCATATATAACTTAACCTCAATAACTTTTAATATCTTAACTTTCCAGATGATAACAAACATAGTTGATCAATATGCTGATAAAACTATTCAAAATGTCATCCTAAATGATCAAAGAGAAGCTGCAAAATTCTGGATGGAATTACTAAACCATGCAAAACAGCAAGCTGACATAGGAGTGGCAAACCGATTGAATGAACTCTTATCAAAAGTCATAATGAAGTCATATTCTGGAAACAGATCAAATTTCTACCCATTAATGGAATTCATCTTAAGAAACAACATCACAACAGCATATCCCTTACTCCATAAAGAACTTGTATCTCATGGTCATGTGTTCGGTGGACAAGAATTGTTCGTTTTAGCATACTACCTCAAGCAAAATTGTGGTTCTAGCACCCAATTGTATAAAAGTTTACCCTCAGTAGTTCGTAACATAGTGTCAGGTCCTGTTATATTTAGAAATATTGATAACAACGGTTATATCATTGCAACTCAACATCAACCTTGTACCAGTAGAGATGAATGCTATGGGAATCCTAAGAATGAAGCATTCATTCATAAAATATCTTCTTCCTTATCTGAATCTCAAGTTGTGAATAATCCCAGAGCACATTGGCAATTCTACCCACCGATAACGATGGACATGCGAAATGGCTTCAATGGAACCAGGATGTCTTGGGGGTTTCATATAAGGAGTGTTTCTGAGGACAAATTTTTAATAGTTAAATTAAGACTGACAAGCTATTTTCTTAGAGATAATACTACTTTTGATTCATATTATGCTGGGGAACTGCAATGTCAATTTATGCCTACTTTGACCAAAACAAAAGATAATAATAGTAATGTAATGATGGTTGGTTTGAGAGATAAGTATATTCATAAAACTGAGTATATTCATGGAGCAAAGTTTGGGAAGAAAGGGGATAAGCAGCCAATAGGAAGAAGAAATCATAATGACCCTGAAGGGAAATTGTGGGAGGTCACACCGGTCACGATGGCAAATAAGGAAATGGAGAGTAGTAGTAGTAGTAGTGTTGAAAATGGGTTAGACAATAGCACAGAAGATAATACTGTTATGAGCGATTCAAAATGCCAGTTTTGATTTATTATATTGTTTGTTCAGTTTCTATAAGATCGATAATGTGTCATCGTATACAAATAAAAATACTTTTGAGACAGTATACAATACTGTTTTTTTCAATCTATTGGTTTCTGGTTGGTTCTGCTGCTGCTTGAAATTCTTCATAGTTTACTATGCTAAAGATTATGTTAAATATGGAAAAAGATTACATTATAAATTGTATCATTGTAAATAGGCCTGAAGGTTCTCTCTAAGATGAATCTTTTGATGTTGTTTCCAATTCCATTTAGTTGAAAATCCTTTCCCACAGGTTGCACATTTTACAGGTTTTTTACTAATTTTCATCATACTATTTGCTGCTGCGCTAGCAGCAGAACTGGAGGTAGTGGGGGGCTGATCAACAGATAGGGATTGTAAATTCGGTAAAGATGCAGCTTCAGTCAATTTTCTCATAGAAAGATCTAAAACTTCGACATCATCAGAGCTTTTCGTGTCGTCATATGTGTTATAACCATGGCTATGGGTGTAGTTGCTCTTGTCGAGGAAATAGTGCCAGTGGGACTCCCTCATGTGGGCCCTTAATTCATCCTCAAGCTCGAAACTTCGATCACAAAGATTACATCTGCTCAGCAGAATTGGCACGCAGAGGTCCGTCCTAAGGTAGCGAGTGTCAGGGAGTGGGTGTGGATGTAATGAGTAGTCATCAAGACTTCTCTGTTTTTGTAGGGGGAAATTGCTCTTACCTAATTTAAAAAAATCAAACATAAGAATTTATTTCCACCCAAGGATCTAAAACAATTTTGAGGGCTTTGAATGTCAACGATTCCATGCGTATTGCGTACGTGCGTACCTGAAGAGGGGTAAACTATCGAACATGTCAGAGTGGATGTTGCGTCTCCGGCCGTTTCTAACGGTCGTTGAAAGACTTTCTCTTGTTGTGGACTTTCTCTTTCACTTGAGCTATCTGTAATTTCAAAAAATAATTTAAATGTACATTTACCAATTTTATGAAACCGATTAAAATTTTAAAAGTGATTAGATGCATTCTAATCACATTGATATAAATATACCTTCACTGGATAATTTCCTCTGTAAATACTTTCTTAAAGCTTGCACCGTCCTAGTATGGGAATGTCCATCCTCAGACTCCTGACCTTTAGGACTCAGTTTATCCTCCTCCTTTCCATTAGCGTCACTTGGGGTCGTAGTAGTGTCCATACTACCCGAATCCACATCCATATCCCCATCCCCATCATCACAACTCCCGCAACTCCCTCCACCACCTGCACTTCCTCCAAAACTCTGAGAATTCGGCCCCTGCCTTCCAATACCTCCGATACTTTTATGTTTTTGATAAGACTGGTCTAATGAATTACTCCTAATCATTTTCTTTCTCTTCCCTTTCTTTACTTTTTAAACTCTTGGAACCTATGAAACAACAAGTGGTGATGATTCCTGTAGCTAAAGTTCACTACAGAGATATCACTAATATTTTCCCTGTCCTTATTAATACTACAATTAGTTTCAGCACTATTAATAGGATTAGTTAAAGTTAGCTGTTGTTGTTCAAGTAGATGATGCCTAATGGCTGACACCCACGGTCTCAGTAAAAAACTTTCTCCTGGCATTTATAAGCTACTACTACCACTTCTACTACTAGATGAATCGTCATGTATAAGAGATTCGGATTAAGGAGCAAGAAGTAGAGGCTAAAAATTAGACAAACACGACGAAGACAGCCATACAGACACGAGTACTCTTCTAATAAGAGAAAATAACTAGTTACTACAAATAAGTAGTAGTTACTACTTGCAATATTATTCCTAACTCTGAGGTAGCTGAATAAGTAACTCTTTATAACAAAAATGTTGCTTTTGCATACTCATACAGCCTACTGAACCTGATTCTACTTCATAATAATAATAATAACAAGCAAAAAGAAAGCACTAGATATTTTAGATACTCGAGAGAAAGACTACATACGGTGGTGGTGGTGGTACTCCTTATAATTTTTACTTTTGTTACTTTCCTACTTTTAATACTAGTAACAACTTTGTTCTACATATATGTATTTTTCTATAGTATAAAGTAATAGAAAGTGAAAAGATCTACAGCTTAGTTAGTTAGTATTAGGGAAGGAAACCCTGGTCACGGAAACCGGGCTCTCTCGGGTATTTTCTACTACAGTATCCTGTGTACTTTCTTCTTCCATTGTGGGAGACTGCGCCCGACTTATAGATATAAAACAAATTTCATATCGACATCGAAAAGACAGGAGACGTAATAATATACATATATTATATAGTAGTAGGAGTTTCATGTAGAAAGCGGAATTTCTCCTGCATACAAGTGGTGTAGGAACAAAACCAGTGGTGGTAACAGAATTGCAGGATGATATTATTATTATTATGATGAATTTACCCCAGGGTTGGCTGCGATGTGATGGGTTCAACTCTTTAGGTAGAGAGTACTACCATGTAATAGTAGGAAGCAACCGGGTAACCAGCCTTGTAACCGGGTATCAGCAAGCATCACATAGAAGAAAGTGGGCATCGCATTTGATACAATTTACCTACAAATACCAAATACATAGGCAAAGCAAGATAACTCACTCGCTCTTGCTCTCAGGAAACAAGAACAGAAACAGTTTGGATTTTCCTTGTCCCCAGGAAACCTAATAATATCTTATTGATTTTTTTAAACCCTAAGTTACATGAAATGAAACTCTTCTGGCTACTTTGTAAGGATCATGATGATATGAGGATAGGATTGTGTCTGGTTTTTGGAAATTAAAATGAATCCATAATGTTTTATTACCATGAAATTAATCCCATTCTAAACGATCTGTTGCATATAAAATCATGAATATCAATGGTCTTTTTAATTAAAGATTTTTTTAAAGCATTTCTTACTCAGAAATTTTCAAAAGTACTATAGTAGCTAGGTATTGAACGAGTATAGATGCTCAGACAGGTTTTACCATATTCTGTAAAAACCTTGGCTGAGATTTTATACATTATACATCTAAAAGCTATTCAACTGTAAGGCTGAAACTGTTGTTGAATGTGAAAAGAAATAACTCTTCATGACAAATGATTCAATAAAAAAAATCAATACCTGAATCACTCACATATTATACATAACATGGCCATGCCAATAGATACGCAGATACATGGCAGTTTATTTCTGTTTTTGTAAAAGGTAAAACATCCAGGTTTCTAGTTTCTACTCCAGACGAGAGTACACAATTGTAATATCATAAGATTAGCTCATAATGTCTGTCTGTCTGTATTCGATTATACCTAAAAATGAGAGTCGGTCGGTGGTACATTTTATAATACAGAGAATGATGATAATTCATCAACTAACTAAATTAATAATAGTAATCATAATACTTTTTCGAGTTGGTTAAATATCGACTCTTGACTTAAAGTCTTTTTACAGACCGAGATCGTGTTTCAGGAATGTATGCGTTTTTCTATATTTACTTATACTAAATACTAATTGATTCAGTAGTATGTTTCCGTCCCAGACCAATTACAATTTCCTTGGTTCGCAGGAATCGAATTGATTAAAATCACCCTGTACAGGAAGCACATTATCATCATAATTAGGAAACAGGATTAATTTTTAAGTTCATATTTACATCATGTAAATCAATTGAATTTCATGCATTATTTTAATACAAGTCCTATACAGATATTGATTAAGTTAAACATATAAAGTATTACTATTGTTATTTTATATGTACATATTTGTATCACAATTGACATCCATCACATATTATTATTTTATCATATATAGAGCTACGTAAAAGTTTTAGCATATATGCCATAAGTTATAAAATGAAGGATACAGGTACAAAGTAGTTGTAACTTGTAGTAAGTACATATACATAACATACAACAATAAAAAAATTAAAACCTATAAGTCTAGTAAGTAGTTTACTACCACAATTCCATTGAGTCAAAAAAGAAAAAGTTTAAGGAGATTTTGGCAACATTGAATACTAACTTAAGTTAGGTTTGAATTATTGATACATTCTAAACCTAAGATTATTTTTTTCTTTCTGAATGGAGAAAGTCAAACGCATTTTGACCGTTAGTTTATATCAGCCTCGAGTAACTTTTTGGTAACATTACTTATTTATGTATTTACGTGTAAGTAGTATCATGCAAAGCATTATTCAATGCTTAATACTATTGATTTTGGTACATTTCTTTAGCACGGATATAAGACATTAGAATGATTATGTGTTAAAAATTTATATACTATACGTTCTATAACTACATATCATATAAAAATTATTATTCGATCCCGATCACGAAGAGCTAGTAGTGGTATCAAGTTTTTGATATCAGTATGTTATATAGTGAGAACGAGTTATGATTACGTAAGAAGTATATATGTATTATGTCACACAGGACTCGAAACATGCAAAAATTAATTATTGATTTATATCCTTGTGTTTTCAATCAAATTCCTTTCATTGAAAACAAATAACTTAACCACTGGAATTAACTCCAGCAAATCGACAGCTATGTTTTTCATACAAATCCTTACCTGGGAAAGTCTTGCCACAGACTTTACAGTTATAAAATGATCGTTTAATTTCCGAGGAACAAAAATGAACCTGAGCATGAACTAAAAATACTTCTTCATCTGGGAAAATATCTCCACAAACCTCACATCGGAAACAGGTTTCACCTGCATGTGAAAGGTAGTGGGTTTTTCGCCATTCTTTCTTTGCAAACATTTTTCCACAAATCTTACACTTGAAACCACCAACACTATTATTATTACCTGTACCATTAGAGATTTTCTTGCTACTTGGTATTAAATGCTTACAAGAGTGATAATCAAATTTATCTTGGGATGAAAAGCTTTCCCCGCAGGAAGTACATTTTTTGCTATTTCGCAATGATGAAGAATAACTAACATTTGCATTACCACTACCCCCACCAACACCACCACCACCACTACTAATACTACTGTAATTATTACTACTACCATTTCTAATAGGTCTCCTGTGGGCTGCCATGTGTTGCCTGTATGTATTTTTTACAGCATAAGTTTTGGCACAATAATCGCATTTATATGGTTTTTCTCCTGTATGAACTCGACTATGCTCTTCGTGAGATGTCTTACTAGATAGGAACTTATGACAAATTTTACATTGGAAACGCTTTCTCCCGTTGTGGCTTACAACGTGAGGGTCACTTTTAGAAATTGTTTTATTAGAATTTTTATTTAGGCTTTTTGTAATAGCTATGAAATTCCTATTGTTGTTTTTATTATTGTTTTTGTTCGTACTTGGCATTTTATGAAGATCGGAAGATAATAGTAATGGTGGTGGGGGCCCTGATGGTCCCTTTTTAAGGGCTGGAGAGACTTGGGTTTCAGAATTGAAAAGTGTTATGGCCAATTTTCCACTAGGCATGGAATGGTTACTTACATTATTATTATTATTGCTATTTGGACTTGTATGATTATTAGAATCACTATAAGAGGAGTGATTATGCCTACCGTATATCTTTTGACACGTTTCGTCATGACAAAAATGACCTAAGAGGTGAATATTGGAATGATCTACTAAAAGATCTCGGTAAGGATATGACTTGTCACATATGTCACATACATAGCTTATACTTAAAAGTCTATTAGATTGTTTGGAATTACTACCATTAGTTTGATGATTATCCTTGGTATTGTTGTAATGATTGATGGAATTGGAAAACTGTTGGACGTTCGGAAGAACATGTTCTTGTTGGTGGACTTTAAGGGTTATGGAACATGGGAAGGTTTGATTACAATGTGGACATGTAAAACTAACTCCTTCGTTTCCATACGAGGATTTATGTATCTCTAAGAAGTGATCTCGGAGGGATTTGTTATCTTGGAAGGTCTGAGAACATTCGAGACATCTCAATAGGCCTATGATGACCTTGCTTTTGTTTGAGTTTGAAGAAGAGTCATCTTGGAAGGGTGGAAATTTATCATTAAATTCATCAGGATACGATTTCTTCATAGCTAACGTCAGCAACGTACTATTATTCGAGGATTTATTCCCACCTGCAATTGACATTTCACATTTATTAAAATAAAATCAATAAAACTCAACAACATAACAAAACATAGAATTAATCCAAAACAGTTTCCATAAACATACACAAAAAGAACAATTGCTACTTGCTACTACTTACATGATTTTGAGCTATCGGGGAAAGTGGCATTTCCCTCGGGTGATAGTTGTTCCTGACTCAGGGCAAACGGCTCCATTGATTTATATGCAATAAACAAGGACTCTTTAATATGAGTTGTTTCCCCCTTGTTAGTTAAGAGATTAACTCTTAATTCAACCTAATGAGAAGATTACTTAATCCAAAGAATCTCGTATATGATGTGGGACTGTTAGAACTCTTATATTTTTAAAGACGTCACTCTTCAGCCCAATACTGACTTCAATAAGGTTCATTTGCAGAGAGAGAAAGTCGCAGATGCAATGCAATAATAATAAAAATCTCCAAGAAGGATAAGTAAAGCCTGTAAAAGAGAATTTTTGTCTTTTTGTATTCTCAGAATCTGTATAGAAGGTAGTTAAATAGAAAGAAGTAGTATGTAGTGGTAGTAGTATCAGTATTGGTCTGTGAACGAAGCAGATAGCAAGATGCAATTGAATAGCAAGCCAAAGTTGTTCCAACTTGTAATAGCTGTTCAACTAGAGTCACTAGTATTACTTAAATCTCTCACCCACTTTCACCGCAGGACGAAAATAGAGAGTGAATAACACTCACTCAAGGTTTTATACTTGGTTTCGTTCGTCTTTCTTGTTCCCGTTTATCGGATGGTAGATGTGAAAGTGGTACTACTACTACTACTACTACTACTGGTATAAAATTCTCGAGTATGATGATGATGATGCTATAGTATAAGTAGGACTAACAAAAAGTTAGCAAGTAGTAGTTTAGTAAGCAATGTTACACACACAGCAGAGTAGATTGGTTTGGATTCGGTATTCGGGGGAAAGTAGATTCCCAGAAATTTTAAAGGACTCTCTACACTACACACGGCTGCGCTGCATCTTTCCGGAACCGAAAACTTATCTCTTTTGATTATTTCACTCTTCTTTAGGCATTACGGCATATTATTCTTCTTGTCCAACACAAAACATAGGTGAAGAGGATGAAGAAGCAATGTAGGGTGGAAGAAATGGCATAAACATAGTATTAATGTTTATGTAAAATTTGAGTTCAGTATGTAATATTATGATTGATACAAAATCATG
>JAQGAA010001166.1:0-16959 GCA_034696425.1 Isotoma viridis | reverse complement strand
CTATTGTTCATTGTGTCCTTTTGGTACAGGAAATTGCTCATGGGTTTGAATGATGCATAAAATAGTGTAAGTACTCTGAGAGAATATTAAGTAATATCCGTAGTGGTTTCTTTGTATTAACGTTTAAGGATTTTTTTGAAGCTTTTTAATGTTGATATGTAATAAATTTTGTAGAAAAATAAGAGTCACTTAATGAATTGCGGGTATTGTGTATTAATGTTAGGTTCTGGTCTAGTAGGAAACTTGAAGAGTAAATAAATACCTTGTAAAGTTTAGAGACTCAATGGAGTGTTAATTCATTCGGGATTTATGGGTTTAGAGACAAAAGTTAGTTTTGATAATGTAAGAGTCAACCGACAAACTGTAAGAGCTTGTAATATTCTTTTAGGGGATAGTCAGAGAGTCAGAAGGAATTTTAAGATTTTGAAAGGTAGTGAGATTGTTATTTCTTATGTTGGTCATTTTGCACTATATAGTCAATAGAAATGACTAATTAGGATTAGACTGAAGTGATCTAGTGTATGCCGTATTTGATTATGGTTTACAAGTGAAGTTATGCATTGAGAATACGAGGTTGATGATCAAAATTTCAAAATAAAAAATGCTAACAACTTTAAAATTTTAAATGAAATCCAAAAAAATAATTTAGAATTTATTTAAATATTCCAATTAAAGTGCATTGTTGGTTTGTACACTTGGTTAAAAATTTTAAATACAAATAAGCGTTGAACAATACAATGAAGTCATTGTTTGTATTTAATAGTGGAGTCCTCCGAGTCCGTAAGCTCCAACTCCGAGTCCGTAAGCTCCGACTGGTCCAGCTCCATAAGCGACTGGTCCAGCTCCATAAGCGATTGGTCCAGCTCCATAAGCGACTGGTCCAGCTCGGACAGCGCCATAGGTGGCAAGGGCTGGTTGGACGGCAAGGGCAGGTTGAGCATAAGCGATTGGAGCGGCTCGGACGGCAAGGGCAGGTTGAGCATAAGCGATTGGAGCGGCTCGGACGGCAAGGGCAGGTTGGGCATAAGCGATTGGTTGGGCAACATGAGCGTGTTGGACGTAGCTGTTGGAAGCGTATCCGGTAAGACCTCCAGCGCTGACGGCAGCGACGAGAGCGAGGAAAACAGCGACCTGTAAATTAATTTAAGAAATGATTATTATTGAACAATCCTCCGAATTAACCGAAAATATCTTAAAATTCTCAAATAACTCTTGATCATATTAGGGATATTCTTATTGGAAATTAGCATTTTCTGTGATCATATTTCCAGTCTGGGTGCAAAAATTGTTTTCATATAAATAGGCATCAATTCACTCCAAGATATCATTCAAGCAAAAAAAATGTAATCAGCAATGCAATCGCCAATGATTTTGGATTGTATTGGGGGATTGGCAGATAGAATAAAAAAAAAGTTAACAAGTTGTTAAATTCACATCGAAGGTTGAGGTTAACATAATCTCATGTAATAACATTATTATTATAGTAGTTAATAGTATATATGCATAAATGTCTTATCATGTTATCATATATGCATCATTTATTTAATATTTAACTTGATACATTCTTCAAGTCTCTTAAATTAATACGTGAGACATTCACACTTTCAATTTCAACCGCAATATACATGCATATACATTATATAGATAATAACTATACCGGTAACGCGACTTATATTCTAATCATAGGTAATGGTAGTAGTTTTGTGTTTTAAAGACCAATTGCCTTTTACTTTTTAAAATTATTTTTGAAATCTCTAGGTATACATAGTTCGGCATGTATTTATTGTCAATGCAAATTAGTTCAAACTTTGGAATTAATATAAGAATTTTGTCCCATTCTGTGTATTTTGTTTAATGAGCTGAGGGTATAAGAGAATTGATAGGTGTATGAAGAGTAAATGGAAGATTTAATGGGTGGATGTGGATATAGTGCTTTTAATGGATTTTTGTGTTGGATATACTGCTGGGGTCATTTCTTACAATTATTTATAGAATGACCCTGATACGATTAGTATAGCTTTAATTGGATTGATATAAGTGGGACTGGGACTGACTCACTCGTCATGGTTGAAGAGATATATTGGATTTCAGTCTTTTGTTTTAGATCAAGATTGATTCGTAGGATCGTAGGTACAACTTTTATGTGTAGTAGGGATAATAGGACGCTGAGAGTAGAAAGGAAGAAGTTGAGGAGAATATTGTTATAATTGCACTTGCAGTGTCAGATTGTATTTTGAGACGTAACATCATCAGTAGACGAAGCAGCACATGCTATTTTTATGGAGTTGTTTGTTTCTTATTATGGATGCTCAATACAAGATGAAGTAGTAAAAAACTAGTCTGGATTTGGTTGAAGAAGGCAGAACTTTATTACAAGGTTTAATTTTTATGATTACTTTTAAATATAAATGCAAATTTTTCTTGTGTATATCTTGTTCCGTTCTACCTTGAGGATTTTGCTAGGTACTAAATTGCTCTGTAAAGACAAGATTGTCTGATAGAGTTTGATGAAGTTTTGGCAAAAAACGGGTTGTGTTTGTCTGCTTATTTCATAGCAAGTAATAATAATAATAATAATCTTTATTCAGAATGTTACATTATGTTAAGTAATTTTTTTCTAGAGTTAAATGAAATTGAAGCAATTATGAATTTAAAAAGCAGGAAATATGTTTTTTGGTATTTACTAAGGTTGATTTTTTTAGCTGATATTAGCTCATTTAAAAGTGACTACGGTATAATTAAAGATGACAAGACAGGATAATTAGACAAGACATAGAAATAGAATTGATTATTTTAATTAAATCATTTAGTATTCTCTTCAATCCAATTAGTAAATTGGGAGACTTCAGTGTAAATCCCAGAATACCCTGCTGGGCGAGCACATCCTTCCCTGAATGAGACAATACCACAAAGGTAAGGACTCATCTCTAGATCATGACACACCATAGGTCCACCTAATTCTACTTGACACGAGTCATGATGACACGGGTTAAAAGCAAAAATTATTCTTCCATTGGACAAGCTTTTATCTAAGATTTGGCGAGACTGATCGGATATAATGTAGACTGTAGAGTACATTAAATTGTTTGAAGTTTGATATTTATTTCCTTGTGCACTAACACCCCAACCGCTTACTATAGCAGATCCTGTGGAGTCAAATTTGCATGAAATTTGTTTAAAATTTTTATTTTAAAATATTTTATTGGTATTTCTAACCTGTAGGTTTATGATAAGCCGGTGGCAGACGGATAGGATTAACAAACTCTGTTATGTTTAAAGGCTCCCTTAGCTTTACTAGAGCTATGTCCTTTTCATACGGGTTAGAAGTGAAGGATGGGTGAATAATTATTTTCTCAACTCCAACCTTTTGTTCTCCTTTATCCACTCGAGTTAGCCTTTGGTCACCAGCTAAGACAAAAATGCTTTCAGGGTTGAGTAGACCCCGGGTGACACATTGGGCTGCTGTGATTACGTATTCGTTGTTGTAAATTGAACCTCCACAGAGCTGCTCGTCCCCGATGTATAAAGTTCGATCATAAGTAAACTCTCGGAGCCGGAAGGAGACTTGATAGGGAAATTGCCCGGGTTTGACTGGAGTTCCACCCACCATTCCTTTTGCTTGGGGTGCTGCTGAAACTGTTGAGTAGTTTTGAAGAAGCGTTTATTTATAGAATATATGGTAAAACAAAGGGAATCAGTATACAAATAATTGGTACTTTTGATTTAACCTCTGTCATTTGAAATGATAGGGATAGAATCGTTGCAGCATTTATAGAACACTACGTTATTATAAGGAAAACCTTCGCAAGGGGAGCTTTTATAAATGACACAGTTGTGTTGGTCATCCGGTCTTCCAGTGTTTCTATCAACGCATTCTGTAGATAGGCAAACAAGCGTCTGTTGAGTTGAAAATGAATCCTCTTCACGGTCACAATCATCCCCATTTCCCAATTGATTTTCAAAACTTTTGGTTTGTGACAACGGAATTGTTACCAGAAAAAGGAATGGAATTAAAAAAAATAAAGCTTGGGTCATTTTGGTTAAGATTTATCTCAGCTTAAAAAAATAAATGTTTGAATATTGAGGGCTGAACAGGTTAATTAAAATGATAATTTTAGAATGATTTAAGCTATTCAGAAACTTTCATTTATATTGAGAAATTGTAGTAGAATTTGCATCGGTTTCATTTTAAATGTCGTTTAAAATTACGATAGTTTCTGCTACTGAATTGATACAAGGTTGAAATAAAAATTTATTTGAAGCAGTTGGTGTTGAAGTTAAGCTATAAATTTTATTTAAAATCGTATAACTCACTTTAATTTATATGAAGCGGCAATTGAATAAAATATATTTGTTAAAAAATCTACTTTAAATTTCAAATTATTTTCACTTTTTAGTTATGCGAGTAGTTAGGAAATCTCCAAAGGGCACATATAATTTTTAAAAGTTTACTAAATACTTTCTAAACACTGTTAATAATGTCCTTTATATCCTTGGAAATGTTTAACAATACATGGAACTATGCTAATTCTGTAATAAATTAAGGTTAACATATTTTTGTCCCAAATGTTGCAGTTTTACTACTATACTAATATTTTCTACTAAATTTAGCATTGTTCAATGGCGAAGCATCATTGAGTCTTTAAATTAAAGCTTGCTCCGCTCCCAATTATGATCTTAATGATGTCATGAAGAATTATTGGTTGAACTAATTGGAAAGAATAAAATCATCCAAGCTTGTTATTATTATTATTGTCTTTTGCAGAGTGTTTTACATAATTCTATAAACTTAAGAGTAAATTCAATCACCTACAGAGTTATAATTAAAACTAAGTCAAGGAAATTGTTTGAAGTCCCACGAGTAAAATTTTTATCACAAAGTACATTTCAAATAAAAATAAAATTTGGAATGGAACCCTGATTTTTTAAAAAATTTAGTGATAAAATTACGGATAACTTTTCATGAAAGTATAAAATTTTTCTCTTTTCGACACAAATAATAGCTCAATACTTAGTACGCATAACTCATATTTATTTAAAGATAGCCTTGAAAAGGGTCAAAACCCGGAAAGGAAACTGAAAACTTAACATACAAAAAAAAACCTGCTTCCCTTAGAAACCCTTTAATTTTATAGATGCCCCATATATCCTACATATACTCCCTACTTCCCTAATAAACTCCTCACTAAACTTAAACAATCAATTTTATCATCTCCAATCAATTCCGTTTCTCATCTGGCCTTTGAATAAAAATCTTATATAACAACATCCCTATATATATTACAACTTTACAACATTCTACCTGATGAATCTCATGAACCTGTCTTCCATTCCAAAAAACTGGATCTTACAGATGACAGTTATTCTAAAATTTAAAAAGCACATGAGAAAACACAACAGAAGGTGAGAGTGGAATGGAATTAATAATAATATTTTATCAGGAATAATAATAATCTAACATTCCCTCCCTTCTTCTTCCTTAAGTTTATAAAAGTTCATAAAAGTTCATTTGGGGATGGCTTCAATCCTTTTTTAAGAAACATTTATTGCTCAAACTCATTTATGCCATATGTTATCTTAATTCTTCTGTCTTACGTGTGTTCATATTTTCACTCGTTTATATAAATTGTCCGTCTTAAATGAAATGAAACAATGTGTGTGTGTATATATATATAAAATGCTTGCTTAGTCTGGAATGTTCATCTAACACATGGTCTGATTCATTAAAAAGTTCGGTTTTGAAACTGTTTGACGCTACTACGCTGCTACTAATAGGGACTTTTACTTTAGGTTGAAAAGATTATAAGGATAAGGAATATGCTTTACCGTTCGCTGACCTTTGACAAGGCCAACAACATTGAACTTTGTTTTAAAACATGTTGGGATTTTTATATACATTATATGTACTTAATCAAGGATGATAAGTATTTTGTATTTAAGAGTAGGTGGGTGTGTTGGTTTTATTTGTAGACAGCAGACCCTTTACTGTAAAAGTATGTTCGAAAGGGAAATAAGGATTTGAATCAAAGAGTAAGAAATGCATTAGGATTTTTGTGTTATGTAAAATAAAGAGCTTTGTTTGGTATTTATGTATTTTTAATTGTGAAGGATTGATACAGTCTTGTGCCAAAGTGTTAAGGAAAAAACATTTCCAAGAAATTGATGTTTTTTATGATGAAAACGCATTATGAATAGAATGTGATGTTAGATTTTTATGTTTGGTCTTTACTAATCAAATGTGCAAATGAGCATTTAATGCTTCTGCATTTTCATAAATAAATTTAACTCAATGTGCGTATGCAATACTGGACGAGGATGCAGGAGCAAAATGCAAAAAAATATTTAGCCTTTGACCCATTTCATTCATATTTACATAATATTAATGTATATTCTTTGTGGGAGTCGCAACTTTTTTGACATTAAACTTGTGCCATAAATATGCCTAATCACTGGAGAAAACCTCAAAACACTTTCTGTTTCTTTGTCTTATAAAATATACAAACTTTGTATTCTTTACCTACCAGCCAGCCAAGCTACCAATATTATTTTTATTATTAAAACCACCAGAACACTTTGTCATCTCCAGAAGGACCATATGCATAATGCAGCTTGTATTACAATATTGTCAAAGGGTAAGGCTCGTTCCAAATAAGTGGTTGACTCTTTGTACTTCTCAATGAGTCTTTTTTTTAGTTTTGACAACAAATACACTACGGCTTCATATATTCATCATAAATACGTTTATAAACTAAGGAACAAGACATAAAGACAAGGAGACAGATGCAGATTTTCTTGGGTTTTGTTTGTTTGACCTGATTTTAATATTTTTTATTTAAAAAAGTGCTGAGTAAAGGTTAATCATGAAGAATCATCTGCTTGTGTCACTCGTGTTATAAACACACACTGCATTTTGAGGTTTGCTACCTTCTCTTTATGAGGTTTCATATTTTCAGCAGGTAATAAGTTTGAATGATTAGTAGATACACTTTGGGTCCGTTCGGTCGGGTTAGGTTCGGGTTAAATTCTACATGAATAATTATTGAAACACCTTTACGTGTATTTCGCTTTTCAGAAATATTATTTTTTCTATCCTTTTTTCTGTAAAAAAAAGGATTTCCAAGCTGCAACTTGGTAACCATTTTTGAAAAAATACTGGAATACAGTGCTTCTGCATATACACGTATTTAAAAAAATCTAACTAAAATCCTTTATTGGAATCAATGAACATAAACTCGTGTTCAATGTAAGCTCAATTTTATTAGAGTGGCTCATTGCATGTGTCATCTTTTAGTTAGAAAGTAATAATAATAATACAACATGCTATATATGCTGGTGCCTACGGTTTGAAACAAATTTCGGATAGAACGTATAGAAATAACCTCCTACATTGAGAAGGAGTTAGCATGTGGGATAAAATAACGGGATCCCAGCGTGTTACAACAAGACAAAAAACCTTAAAATCCTGTAAGGCTCTTGTTTTTATTATATGTACGTGTGCTACCTATATATCAAGATTATTCTTAAAAACTATATTTTGTACCTTTAACGAGATGTTATCCTGTTTCTTATGTTGTTGTTGTTATTTTTATTTATTACGGGTCCAATCACAAATCTCTCTTAGCTCATTAAATCAATTATTCATTATTCTTATTCATACCTTAAGGGACTTCATACTAATTATTATTATACAGTGTATATGGAAATAAATGAGTAACTAGTAGTATAAACATTTGCAATAAAAAATAAAACTTTTATTGTAGAATGTGTTAAAGTGAAGGGACTATGCTTTTTAGATACCCGGATTCTACTTACTTTGTAGTTACAGAAGGAAATCAAATCATGACGATTCCGGAAGGGACTCTTGATTAGTCACAAATGAATTACATTTTATATAACTCAACAGTTGACTTAAAGAAATGCCAAACTAAAAGTGTTGAAAGCATTTCAAATCTATGAAAGAAATATATTTATACAAAATTCACAAGATCATTTCATTACGCAATATCATCTATCTATATCGTATCATCATCCCTTGACTCACCATGAGTCTGCTGAAATACAAGAGGGAGAAGAGAACGAGAAAAAAAAACGGTTGGAAATAGACAAGCGTCTTTTGACATCAAATTATCATGGTGAGATGATCCAGCTAAAATTAAATATTGTAAAATCTACACTTACTTTACTATATACGCTTATTGTTTAGGTAACTTTGAAATATATAAATAATAGAAAAAGGAAAGAGAAAAAAATAGTTTTCACACTTTTCTTTAAAAAAAATTAAAAAGAGAGAATAAGAAGCCTTTTGCTTCCGTTTATTCCTGGGATGGTATGTTTTACACGAAGGAACTATTTAAGAAAAATGGGTATTAATATTATTAGTATACGGTTTTGTTGTTTATTTATTAACTGACTCAACTCATCTCTCCCTTCCTTCCAGGAATTTATGACTTGGCTTCTTTTTCTGAAGTCAATTTGAGAATTAAAAGAAAATGTTGCCTGAATTGGCGTTATATATTGCATTGTGTTTTGATTAAAGGATATTTCTTTAAATTTTCAGATTTGATTAAAGAAATGTGTAACAACTGGATGATTTTATGGTTGACACTTTTTGTATGGTATTGTCGTGGTTTAAAATATGGAATGAAACGTTTAAGTTCGTGAAAAGCAATTATCTCGGAACGGTTGGAAAATGAGAAAGAGACAGAGAGAGTTTTGGGTTTTAGAGGTTGAGACATGTTCTAATTTTTTTTTTTGTAAGTGAGACTTTTGACTCAAGAAACGAGTCATTGTATAAAGTGTAAAAGTAAGCTTGTAAGTTATTATTATCCAGAGAAATGAACAAAAGCCACAAGGTGGTAAGAATCAAGGAGTCAGAAATGGTGAGAAATGAGACAAATGGGGTAATTTAGATTAAAAGTCTGAGATTATTGTCACTAAGAAGTTGGGGTTTATCTTATTCATTGTTGTATCTTTTGACCATTTTTGCTATCTGTTCTGAGAAGTGTGAGTTTGGAGATTTTAAGTGCTGAAAGTTGGCTTTTAAAATCTCTCGTAGTTTTTTTTAAATTGTAAAAATATCTTTCAAGATAGTAAAACTTTGTATTGAGGAAATAAATAGATTATTATACAAAGCTTAATGAAATTACGTGGTGAATTGGTATAAATAATATCGGAAACGCTATGATTTTTTGATTGATTGGCTTTATAGATCAATACTTGCAATATTTAAATTTGTAAACAGGATGCTAACGGCTTTTAATAAAGTTATAAAATCCAATTCTTTTCTAATCTAATCACTAAAACTGATGATAACAACGGATTTAACAAAAAATTGAACAGTTTATCCATAGTGTATGCATAGTATGCATCCATAGTATATCCATAAATGCATTAAGGATGTTAAACTCCAATAGCATTCTTATTAAGAAAGTATATAAATAATAAGAAGCTCTTTCCAGCAAAACAGCAGCTGCACCCCCGCACGCGTATGAAAATACTTTTGAATAGAATATTAAACCCGTAGCATTTTTAAATACTTTTTCTATATATATTTAAGTTATTAACAAGGATTTATTTGCTACTCATTATATATAATCAAGTGTTCGTAAATATAAAGCGTAAAGTAAAATGCGTAGCAAGACCCTCGATATATTTTATTATTAGATTCTTCATGATTCTTCTTCTTTGGTCTTCTTTTATCTCCTCAAAGGAAAGCAAGTTTGACACGAAAATTACATTTAGAAGTACAAATTGACTTTTCCAAACTCATTTGCTCACCTTTTCAAAGAGTGTGAGAGATGTAGATAGAGAAAAACCTTAATACAAAGAAGGGGAAAAAGGTGCTTCGGTGGTGGACAGAACGTTGAGACTATTGGGTATAATAAGAAGAAGAGGTTTAGGTTAGATATACAATGGTCCACAGGCTACTAGTTAGCGTTATCTGTTCATCTTGAAACTTTCTTCGAATATTGTATTTTTAAAGATTTTCCTTAAAATCCTAAAGTTCCAGTTTCAGTAGCCATCCTTTTTGGGAATCAGGATCAAAAAGTTAAAAGAGAAGTTAGTTGGAGTCAATTCGAGTCCTTTCTTACTCCATGTTCTACCATGATGACGCTATTAGTTCGGTATTTAGTTTCTAGTTATGTCAGAATGATAACATTCTATTGGCAACTGGACTTTGTACTTAAGGGTAACTTCAACCATATCATGGTATCAGATCGGACATTTTTATATAATAATATGACGGAAAAGATCTTTTTCTCAAAAGGAAATATAAAAAATAATTTGCCTTAGTTTGTCTTGACAAGAAAAGATTGTTGTCTTCCTTGTCTTGTCGGCATGATGTATTTGTTTGTTTCTGTTATTTTTAAAAGGTATTTGCTCCCATTAACGTAAAATGTGTGTTTTAGTCTATCCATTATTGTCATGTGTCTGGTAAATTGGAAAATGTGATTATTACACTCCAATAGGAAATTGATGGGTTTTTGAGGCTTGTGTGTATATTTGTCACTATTTGTCTCAATTATTGCTTTCAGTTTCAAATCTCTATTTCCAATAGATATCAAGTTATTAAATGTCTGAGATTCTATAAATTCTATATTGGAAATGGAAAGGAAGTTTGTGTATTGTTTTTGCTTGAATTATCTAAGATTGAAATTGTCTTTATAGTATATAAGTACCCAAACCTATATATAATAGAAATAGATTAAGATTGTATTAAAGAAAGCTTTAAAAATTAGTGTGGATTGTATGTGCAGCAAAGCCATTATCCAAGACATGGAGAGAACATTACTCCTATCTTGTTTGACTAGTTGTTCTTAACATATTATATTTCATTCTCGAGTGTATAGTTTAACCTTTATGACAATCTCAAGTTAAATGGTTAGCTATCAATTAGACTGACTTCTATATATACAACGACAAATCTATGAAACAAACCTTAGGTTTATTTTTTCATTATCAGGTGTTGCATGTGTTTTAGTTGTGGCAGTCACTCTCTCTCTCTAGAAAGATTTTTTGTACTTGTCACAAGTGTTTTTTTTACTTGAGCAAGTTTTGTATGAGTTCTTTTAAGTGCTGTGTCAAGTAGGAGTAATACATGTATGATAATTTATATTTAAGTTGTTTGTGCTGGTCAGTCTGTCTGGTATGATATTTATTATATTGTGTACTGACCACTGGCTATTTGTCCATGATTAGCTTTTAAGCTGGAGAAAAAAAACACATTGAGTTATTTTTGTTAACGGAAATTTATGATCTTATTCAGATAGCTTTTAAATACTTTGCTGGAGAATTAAAAGTAACTTCGGTTGTGTGTCATTAGTACGGTAAGAATAGTGTAATGTTTTAAACATATTTATGTATATCATATAAATCAATTAATCAATAAATCAGGCTACTGAATTCCCCTCTTTATTCTAATGCTTAGTCATTCGTATGTACACTTATTACCTGTGTAGATAACAACAACTCGTATCAAAGTAATCAATTCATCTGACCTACATAAATACACATTAAGGATTGAGAAGATTTAATCAATGAATTAAATGAATCAATTCAGTAATTAAAAAAAGAGTTTATTCATCCCATTGTAATGAGTCTGAATCATGTAAACTTTTAAATAGGACTCGGTAGTATAGTAGTGTGCTTCTTCATTCAAATTCTTATTTCATTACAGGAGTATTCCAGCACGAGTTTTATAGAGAGTTGAAGCGTTTCTTTATTAGTTTATTATCCGTTTTATACGTACTAAATGCATTAATAAACTTAAACACGAGGCATTTACTAAGCTGGACACACCTGTTTAAATCTAAATCCATGAGCTTTGTATTGACTAAATAAAATAAGACTGTTTTATCTGGATCTTTGGATGTAGACTAAATGTATAGCAGTAGTAGTTGTAATATATTACGTCAACAAAGGAAATGCCCTGTTAATTTTCGTTGAATGAGTAGTGTTAATCTTAATTACTATTCTGTTCATTGTACTTATAAAATACTAAATAAATTGATAAAAATAGACTGATAAGCACACTGTACCCAATTAATTGAACGCAAACTTGACCAAGTTTGATTTACTTGTGATAAAAATATGAATAAAATAAATAAGTTTGAATTTTCTATAAGGAGTCTGTCTATACATTGTCTCTCTTTCTACGAGTTGAATATCGAATTTTCAGACCCTATTCCTACCTACTAACACTACTAAGATTTCCTCTATATTTTATTCACTTTATAAATACAAAAAGCCATATCTAACAGTCAATGTATTTACTCAATAAAAATAATTTAAACGGGTAAAGATCCCCCACATACGGTCCTAATCATGTTTAAATAAAAAACCCGCATCATGTTTCCCAAAATCAAATTAATTTTATTGAATAGGATGCTTTGCTACCACCACCTCCAAATTTCCATTGCATAGCCGTTATTTTAATACAGATAAATCGTGTTATTCTTCTGTCACACACACACAACCCTGTGTGACACAGGGTATATTATATCGGTGTATAGAGTCCACCCACATAGAATCAAATGAAGAAAAAAAAGTCTTAAGCCACCCACATCATTGTTAAGCATCAACAATTACAACAATACTGAGAACTCTCTTGCAATACTCTTTTACAAAGTTACATTAATATAACGAAATCCATTTGAGGTTGAATATTATAAGCAAAGAATGTATTTATTTATGAATGTTTTTTAAATTTTGATTCAGGAAAGTGAAAAGGACACACAACCCACATGCAATAACAAATGTACAGAAATAAACACATCCCTTTGTTGAGTAAAACCGATTTTCTCTTAATGATGAAATTATTCTGTGAGTTGAATTCTTTAAAAAATTGTCCTTCGATTTGTTGTAAGTAGTAGCAAGAACGATTCCATTAGTTTAGCCTTGTGTGTAGTCATAAGCGTGCACAAATGTAAAAGTAGTATGTGCTCCTGCATTATCTGAAGAGATTTACGACTACTTTTAATCCAAAATATTGACACGCTTGTCTTCATTTTTAATATTTTATATTGTATTCACCCCGACCTAGCTTAATATTTCATTTTTGTGAGATACACGTAGGTAATCGGCTAAAGTATCATCCTTTTTAATTTATTGAACGGCTAGCTTTGTGTATATGCGGTTGGTATATTATACTATTCATTCCGAAATACAATGGACAATGGCCAAGGAAACTTATTTTGCCTACAAGGAATTATTATCTTTTTCGGTTTCAGTAGTAGTAGCAGCAGCAGTAGCGAATACAGAAACAGAATTTAACCCTACCATTTACATTTTAAGAAGAATAATAGGTAGAAATAAACAGAGGACAAACACAAAACTGTACCACACAGATATATATATATTATTATTATTATCATTTGACATCTATAGTTTAGAGAAAGTCTCATTGATATTTAAAGTAAATCCTTAGATTGTCTAAAGTACCGAAACAGTCTAATGGTAGTGGTGACAATAATGATGATAATTGTGTTGGATTCCACACCCACGATGATGTTTCCCAAAAGTCTCAAAGCCTCACGCCTTTTTGTGACCTCATGAGAACACCCTCTTGGCAGGAGATAATCTCTGTTTTTAACATTTTAACTACACTTCAAAACTTGTCAAAAAACTTTAAGAAATACCCAAAATGACTGTTTATGAATGGAAAAAATGGTTATTAGTTAGACTCATCAATGACTGATAATCAAAAAAAGGTAAGTAAAGACGTCCGGCTTTTGGTACACACGCTTGATTTAATATCTTTATGTAAAACATGGTTAAAAGATGACATTAAGTGTGGGATCAAAGTGTCGGTTTGAGCTCTTACAGCTCATTAGAATTGTTATCACCATATCCAAGTGTATTATAAGAAACTTCACATGTTTATGACGATGATATGGTTTAAGCATACAAGGTTGACAGTGGGGTGTCACATTTAGTCCGTAGGAAATGCATTGGGGGGAAAATGACAATCATAATGAAGACAGTATTACTATTATATATAGCAGAGCAGGAATAGTATATGTGTATTGTTGTGTGTAGTGAATACAGATGAGAAATAATGAAAGAGAAAAGGATCAAGAGGTGACAATAACAATGTTACTGTCAACTTTACAATATGTAAGAAGGATGGACACTGATTGTGATAGATAGGAGATAAATCCTGTCAAACTATCTATTCAGTAAGTATGGGGATGTGTCCAAAAAAATTAAATCTTTTGGGCTTTAAGGAATCTTCTTTTTGCTTGTGCTCATGGGAATAATAATAATACATAATAATGAGTTGCGGTGCATAAAGGGAAATAATAAGTGAGAAAAAGAGAACTCAGGCGTTTTGTAATTTGATGGCTTAAATCAAATTTTTCACACTGCATTAGGTTTTGGAGAGGATTCTCTTTTGGTTTTTAAATACTTTGTTCATAAATATAATATGGAATTGTGTGCAAACAATTCATTAGAAGATGCATTATATTTAGAGGGACTTTATTTTCAGAACTCGAGGAGACTGGGTTGAGAAGAGTCGTTTAGAGATGAAATAATACTTAACCACAGTGGTTTTAATATTATGTCAGGTTCTGCTGGATTGTTGACCTATATGTCTGGACTCTGGATGGTTGGGACAAAAGTCTTTTTAGCTGTGCATCTACTATGTCATATGAGTGTGTGTGTGTGTGTGTGAATGAAGATCTGCAAATATATGATCACTTCAGTATTCTTGTACTGGACTCATCATCATCAATACGATAATACGAACCCCTTTAAGTAAGGTAAAGGGAAGTGAAAAAAAGTCAATATGAAATTAAAGTAAATACAAAAAATAAGATGAGTGAGGATGACAATTGAAGTAAGATTGTTTCTATCTGCCTGGTAAATTTAATATCACATGCAGTCAATTTTATATTGAACTGGTTAAATCGCAAACTATTCCTTGGGGGTAGACAGGAAATTTAAGACTCTGATAAAAAACGTTGTCTCTACACTATAGAAAATAAAGTAAAAAGGCTTGTCATTAAAGGTCCCATGATCCAAAAAAGCAAAGTATATACATAATTCCATCCTTTTTTTCAAGTTATATTCTGTAGTGTTACTTCTTTTAATAACACAAGGTGTATAAGCAAGATAGGAAACTGTCTCTGGATGTTATAAGTTAAATATTTACTAAGAAATATGATAAAATTCAAATAAGACTTTTTATGTTTTGTCAATTAGATAAGAAGGTAATTTGAGACAAGTTGGATAGTCCTTTGAAGGTCTAACTATTTACATTAGCTTGTGTGTGGTTGACTTTACATTAAACTTTGTACTAAGAGATCTTCACTGCAGGTCAGGATGTATTACTATTTCTACTACTGTATTCTGTATCTGAATAAGTATTGTAAATTCTATAACAATTAACTAAAATTTAGCAAATTACCAACTATTTGCTTCATAATTCAACAAGAAAACTCTAAAAACAATCAATAATACAATTCAAGCTGAGCCAATGAGCATTTAATCTAAAGATGCGTTGAAGGTCGAATGAAAAGATGAAAATTAAAGATAATTTTATACTTTCAGTTCATTCCTTTTGTTTGTGCTTATAGCTGCCTAGGCCAATTTGAAATGTATTTGTACACGTCTGTGTTTAAGCAGAATAAAACCTCAATACAATGTTAATACATGTGTGTGTGTGTGTGTGCTCAAGAGCTAATCAGTACGGAATCAAAAGCAATCAGTTATATTTAGAAGGGCAGCGTACAACAACGGGACAAAAGCTGAAAGTAAATTTCTTAGAATAAAAAAAACATCCAGAGAGAGAGAGAGAGATAGATAGGTTAATAATTAATAGGCTTGAAGTAAACTAAAGCAAATGGAAATTCATGGGAGGCAAGAAAGAGATTAAAATCAGAGTAAAATATTATTATAGAATTTTATGTTTTTTGAAAGTGGACCACAAACAAGGAATCAACAGACACAAAAACAACATACATACAACATACACAACTAAGGGTTTATAAAGGTAGGTGGTACAGTAGCAACAACAGTAAGCAATAAGTAGGTTGACTTTTCCTTTGAACAATTCATCTATATGGAATTCATTTATTTCACTTTTTAAGATCCGAAATCAAGATTTGTTTATTCTGAACTGCTCCTCCTTTAATGCATTTCATCGTTTCTTTAACGAGTCCAGAGGTGAACATGTTAAATAGCTTCTGTCTATTTCAGGGGGGTTTTGTCTTCCCTTTCGTTTTTATTCTTTATTAGAAATAAATGATTTGGAGGTGTTTTTAGTTTTGGTATAGCGTAAGCCAGTATGGATTTAGATTAGATTAAGGCTGATATTGTGTGTAAATGGATGGAATCAAAACACTTTGTGTTGGACACAAGCTTTTCTGGGGATTTGTGTCAGATTTCCATTGTTTTAAAAAGTAAGAAAGGAGAATTTTTATGATGATTTTATGCAATTTTTGTAAAATTGTCGGATAACCTTGAGTAAAAAAACGAAGAAATTAAAAAATATTCAAGCAGAAAAAGACAAATGCTAGTTATTACAGGTTTACCATTTTGACTCTGAGATCAGAATAATGAAAAAAGGTAAAATATTTTGAACATGCTACATTCTTGCAAAAACGGCAAAAAAGCCTAATGAAGAATCCCGTTTGCATGCAATTGCAGCTTATAGGATATTATTAATTTTAGCTCAAAACCCCTTTTTAAAGAATGAATAAACTACCCCAAGGTACAGGTGTAACAAAGTAGCGAAAGCAAGGAAAATGTGATAATTGTCAGTGATTTTTTTTGAAATTTCAGGATTTTTTAGGAATTTTTTGTTTTTTTTATATTTTTTTGATTTTTTGAATTTTTTGACATTTTGGAAACAAATACCCATGCAATGTGTTCCACAATTTTAAAGAAATTCGCGCATTTGAAAATACGCATGCATTGTTACCCAATATTTTAAAAACGGCATTCAAAAATCCCCTT
>JAQGAA010001165.1:0-16968 GCA_034696425.1 Isotoma viridis | reverse complement strand
CGTCGGATGGTCCTGCTTGGCCAGAAAATATGAAAAGTTTACTATCAGAAGGTACTTTCTACTCGTATACTTTTAACAAAATGAAATGTACCCATGATTCATAATTGTTTTCCTATGGCTTGTTAGGTGACAGCTTGGGTTTGACTCCTAAGGACGGATGGGAACTTGGACTTAAAGGTCTCGGTGGAGTTGTGTGGTTTTTAAAGCTCTGCCTTTTAGATAATGACTTACTCTCATTGAAGCGATTTGTGACTTATGAGCTGGAATGTGATGGGACAACAAAGTTCGAAGACGAGAACAATGTCGATCATCTGTAAATTGGCCAATATGAAAGGTGCCAATAGTAGTATCGATAAAACAAACTCCAAATTCTGAAGGACCACTAGAAGAAACCTGCAAAATTCAGATAAATTAGAAGAAAGTTAAGGGTGTAGACGAACAAGCTGAATCAATGTGAGGTAGCAGGTAGATTAATTACCTTCTCAACAATTCCGTACAAGAACACAGATTCAGGATTAAACGGGTTGCTATAAGCATCGTCTTGAAAGGAAGCATATCTGACACCACGGGTCGCTATCTGGCAAATCTCTCGTTTAACGACTCTATCAAACTTTGTAGGCTTGATTTCTGCAAAGAAAAAACACATTGAACTTCAAGTTGTTAGTTCACCCAGTGTACAATATAAATATTTCAAACTCACTTTTGCACCGCTCATTCATCATATCTGGAGTTTCAGTTTGTTCGATTCTTGCTACTTTATACCCTTTTTCTACAAGTGCAGATGCCATCTTCGAATATGATATTTCAGGAAATCCACTGTGAGCAAAGTCTCCCTGATGCATCAAAAATTCAAAATTGAGTAATGCATTGTGTAAGCCAAACTTACAAAAATAGGAACATAATATACCTTCATATAAATTATTCCCAATTCTTCAGCTGCCGTCACTGCATCCATATGATAAAACTCGTAAAACTTTCCAACTTTGAAAAATAAAACTGTGTCATAGTTTTGGGATTTCAGTACCCACCATTGACGCAAACCCTAGTTCATTAAAAAATAAGTTGTCACAAGATGTTTTAGTTTGTTGATTTAAATATTTACAACAGTTTAGGCAGGCTTACAGGTGTAAGACTATCCAAAAACTCCTTTGGAATATATACTGTCCGAGGATTGTAATTAGGATCCGAAGGAGATCGTTTATTTGCATCCTTAATTTTGTCAGATTGCAAAAACGGAAGTTTCAAATGTGGCCACTGCTCCGTTCGATCAGCTGTTGCATGTGAAGTATTTGTACTTTGTGGTTTGGGACTAGCTGCTTCCGAGCTTGAAAACTGAGAAAATCGTGCCTGTACGCTTGCTCGTGGAGCGGACTTTGGAGTTATGGCTTCTGTCACAGTACTCTTTCCCTAGAAGAATTTAGAAAAAATGTAAATTAATTGATGAATTAATCAATTTATTGTTCATTGATGCAAATCGTACCTTTGTCTTTGTACTTTTCTTTGACCGAGATTCGTTTTCTTCCGTTTCATCTTCATCGTTTGGAGTAGACACTTCGTCTTCTTCATCACTAGAATGAACATCTGACTCCGATTCCTCTGATTCGGCACCATTCTTTCGAGGGTTATACTCATTGTCTGATTCAGACTCTTTCCGACTTTTTCGCCGTCCATTTAAATTCTTCGCTTTCGTCTTCTTGTTTGTACAGGCATCATCTCGTTTCCCAGCTGCAGGACTTTCCTCATTATTGTTATCATCCTCTTCATCACTAGACTCGATAACTTTAAGTTTCTTTCTGGCTTGCGCTTTGGAGCTTCTTTTTGATAGGCTTCGTGGAGGGCTCTCATCCATGGGTTCTGCACCATTATCCGAACCTTCAGTTTCTGCATTGTTGTTACCTTCAATGTCGAAATTTACCCAATACTTGTCAAGTCTTTTTTTCGGACTCATTTGCAAAGCGCTGTCGGCTGTTTTGCAAGCCTCAACCCAACAAGGATCAAACTTCGCTGGGGGAACATTTCCATCATGACTCCCTCCGTACACTTTCAAGTCTCTGTTTACCATTAACCAGAAACGAGATCATTTGCATGGGCAATAATTTAATGACTTTTACACGGCAGTATTTACTACCTTTCATATCAGGCAAAATAAATTATCTAAAACTACAAGTTTACTGTTAAAGGACCAACTAAAGTACCTACATGAGACCAAAAACCCACCACATCAAATCCCTAGGTAGCTATAGGAAAAATCCCAAAAACAGATAGAGCAATATACAACATGAAAGAAAGCTAGAAAAAAGGGAACAGATGCAAAGACAAAGAAATGTCTTGATTTTAACACATCCGATACTCATGCACCACATAACATAAGACTAAAATTCTGGCAAAAAATAAAGTGAAAAAACCTAAATAACTTTCGAACAACATGCAATTAGGGTTTCAGTATCCCAACATAACAGTACAGAAAAGAAATAGGATAATAGGGTAAAATAAAGATCATACGGCTTTCGTATCCAAGCTCTGGAAGGAGGTTCGTCAAAGAATTGAACATGAAACTCTGTTGATTTGTTTCGAGAAAACGGACCTCCACGTACTTCACCCCTGATCATTGCGGCCCACCATGGAAAGCCTTTATTCATTATTTTTATAACTCATTAGAAAATACTTTCCTTAGCTGTCAAGAAAAAAAAAATCTAAGCCAAGAAATACCTTCCAATTTTGCCCATACAATGCTCCCTTCTTCCTTAAACTCATTTCCGGCTAATGGTTCCGACAGTGACACAAAATTCAACAAATAATAATAAACATTTTAATTATTGTTGATTATTGCAACTGACTCAATGACTTTCACCCAAATTATCAAATTATCACCCTTGTATTGCATGAAAAACAACTAAAAAAAAAATCTTTGATCTTAAACATCAAACTTACGGGAATGATCATCTTCAATTCTCAAACGCTTCTTGGCCGATGGATTTTCTCCACCCACCGACGCTGGAGATTCTGTCGGTCGCCGCTTCTTATTAGCCTTATTAGAGCCACCACCGCTGGATTTGGGTGTGCTACTCGTAGTCGTCCCTGACGATGAAGGTCTCAAGGTCTTCTGAGATTTTCCAGTTGCAGGAGTGGATGGAGTGCCACTTCCACTAGCAGTAGTGCCATTTACATTGGAAGTGGAGGGTGTTCCATTTTTACTACCCCCACCACTCTCCCCCGTGCCCCCATTACCTGCTGCACCTTGTTGACTTTTCGGAGTTCGATTGAAATAATTGAAGAGAGTATTTGACTGGGATGGTGTTGTTGGTGGGGGCATTTTTACATTCACAATTCACAATTACAAATTATGAATTGCTAAAAGTTCAATGTATTAACATTTACTAATGTGTAATGACAAATTACACAATTTTGGATTAGTCGATAGTTGATAGTCGATGTTAAAATAAGTAAGGAATTGAATTCAAAACCGGATTTGAACTTGCAACTTTTCAATTACAAATTACGAGAACAATAAAGAGTGCAGTGATAAAAAAACGATACAATTCACAATTGTGATTTGAGAGTGTGTGAAGATAAAGAGCACATCGAAAGTTCATGTGCAGTGTTGTTACTTGGCAGTAGTGGCAGTAGGAAACAAATAACACGAGTTGTTGAAATTGGAGGGTACAACTTAGGCAATTTAGAAGTCTTTCTTTTGGTGGCAAAAATCTTACTCTTTTATTTCCTTTTAGTATACTCAATGAGTATTGGACTTTATACAGTAGAGAGGGAGAAAAGAGTGCACTTTGTCTCTTCTATAGTAAAGAAAAACCATGCTTTCTTTATAATAAAAAGGAATAATAACCACTGCCACTGCCTGAACCTTTTAGTTCAGCTGTAAATTACAGAAGTTACGAAATCCTTCGTGTACTCACTCATGTAAAGATGTTGAAGGACGACAGGCATAATGGACACGTGAAAAAATATGTATTGGCCTCAAAAATCAAAGGGCCTCCCCATATTTTATGAAATTAGATTTCTATTTCTCATTAACGATACGACTACGACTCTACGAGTAGCAAGTCTTGAAGATGAGCAAGGTCGGCAAGGTGTATGCATGCATGTATTATTAATGAATGTTCTAAAAGTTAAGTTTTCGTTTTAGAAACTATCTAGAATCTAGACGTTGAAAGTTTAAGAATACGATGACTTTATACATCTACACAGACATTAGTGCGTTAAGTTTAGGCCATGCTTAACTTAAGATACAAGAAAAATTGATATTCGAAAATCATCTTATTATTTAATTATACATTTAATTTTGATGGACATCCATGATTAATTGTCCTTTCGAGTCATACAAGTATTGTCCTTAGATAGAATCAAATATTGAATAAGTTTTATATGTAATATAGCGTCTATAGAATTGCAAATGAAAATGAGACATGAATGAGAATAATCGTATTTTAAGAGATTTTTTTAAGCATGGGGCTTTATTTAGGAAGGGAATTTAATTGTTATTATTTCAAACACATTGTCTAAAAGGGGGTAAAAGCAAGTAATTTTTCATGTATATTTTTCATATATATTTAGCGAAATATGAGTTTAGAAAGATGCGTTTTAAGGTTTTGAATGAGCTTAGGAAGTATAGGAAGGAAGTCATCTTGTAGTGGATTTAGACTCTCCTTACTACGTTTTTAATTGAAGAAGGTGGCTTCTGTTTTCTGCTGTTAATTATTAGTATAAGATTCCGCAGTTAAGATCACTTTGACAGTAGTTTCCCTTATGCATTAAATCCATTGGAATTAGATCACCACAACGGAATTCTTTTGTTTTTTCAACTTGTGATCTATAACTATAATGCCTCTAGAATCATGAACTTCTTATTAAAATCATTACTTAAATTACCAGGTTGTCACACTGTTATTTCTAAATTCGTTATTAATTTAATAATTTTATTCGTATGTCGCATATGGTACGTTTTTATTGATATCTAATTTATTTAACTATATTTATAAATAATAAACCGCATGGTTTTCATATAATTGAAGAAAAGCCACAGGTGATTTTAAAGAACATGAAACACCTCTGAAAAAAGTTACAGAAACAGGAATGACTTCCTGAGCGTAAGAAAATGTCACGTCATAGTTTCTGGAGAGTTAAGTGAAGTTGCATGTCATTTTCAATTCCAATTTAATGCCCTTAAACATGTAAGTGTTCGCTACAAAAGAATACAAAGACGTTTGTAGTTGTTCAAAATTTTCCATTAATTAAAGCTGGGAAGCAATCTGACTGAATTCTAAATATTATTGTTGACAGCATTATTATAAAACTCCGATATGGGGACAAACCGATGCCGAATGAGATGCGTTGTAAAATGTAGTGTTTTTAAACCAACGTATGACCGTGGCATTCTTTTCTGTCCTTCCTAAAAAAATTGATAACTCTTTGCACAGTCACCATTATACTTTTGATAGATAAGATCAAAAACAAACTCAACTCTGATACAATAATGACACGGCTGCCATTTGGCCATGATCATGATTTTAATTTTACACATTTGATTTATTGTAACTGGCCTGCTTTGTTTGAGCTGACCTGCATTTTTCAACAAGCGTAGGTTGAAATAAATTTCTCAATATATTTACCCAAGGGGACACCCACCACCCACATAACCATTGATGATGGTTATTTGCATCACCATTATTTTTATCAATCGTCGATACTAGCACGCACCTTCAACTTACATTCTTGGATCACATCAATGTTTTTATGCTCATTATTGACTTATGAATACCCATGATAATGCATTTTTTGTTTCGTTGAAAAGTGTTTTCATAAAGACAAAAAAATCCTTCAACTACGTGTAAATATCATATAAAAAGTATGTAAGCATAGATAGAACTGCAGCGTGACCAAGTGGCATGAATTTGGTTTATATTATTATTTTACAATTCTTGTAGGATTTAATTCCAAAAAATATAAATTAATTTAGTGTACTCTTTGAAAAGTTTTCTGCATTAGGCTCTGTATTATCAAAATTAAGAAAATGTAATGAATATGAAAACAAGAAATTTACACCAAAATACTTTTAAGAATACTGTCTAAAAATTGTCAAAAAAACACAATCTTGTCCTTTTCTCAGTTCATGTGTCTTGAAATGTCTACGGTTATATAATTTAACTAAAAAATCAATAGTAATACTATATTCCTTATTATTCGTTTGATGTAGATGTAGCTCAGTTTATTAAGCCGATGGCGTACCTCTAAAAATGCATGGTCAACTTGAATCTAAAAAATGCTGGGAAACCTGCTGTCTTTTTGCATTTATTCGCACGTTGAAATCATGCCCCGTTAGTTCACTATGCATATTATAGTATTACAAGAAATAAAATAATAATGCTAAACGAATAATATAGAACATCCGTGAAGGGGATCGGATGGGATTCATGGGATTAAGGTTTACGGTACTCTGGTCTCTGGTACTTGTATTCCGTTCTACTATATCAAATCATCAGTATTCTTCCTTTCTTTGTCACAAAAAGTAGGTGAAAGCCAAAAGAAAAATGTATTAAAAAATGCATATGTAATTTGATATTCTCTTACTCCTTAATTTAAATCCAATATTCCTGTGTTTATGCATGAATTCATGATATTATTATCTTTTTAATGAGGTTTCTTAATTAAGGTTGATACTTTATTGGCATCAAGGCTTCAGAAAAACTTATTTTTTCATATTTTCCCTAAAAAAGTACAAAAAAGTTAAAAACAAATAGTTGTCCTAAAAATATTACGATAATAGCAGTTTTTATTTTTCATAAAATTGTAATTTTGGATAAAGAATTAAATTTTTTACTGAGAATGAAAGATACATATTGACATATACCACTTGACAATATTGACATTGTTAATAATTATTGACCTTAGGGTAGGTCATAGAGAAAAATGAACAGGGCTTACAATATCAGAATTGATTTTAAGATCAAAACGAGGGGTCATTGTAAAAAAAATTCTGATCTTGATTTATGACCTTATAAAATATCATAGGGAAAAATTAAAGAAAGTAAAAAATTCTTCGAATTATTCAAAATATCGAATGGCTCCAGTCAACAGTAACAGTGACAGAAAAACGAAGTGACGACTTCATGACATATGAACTCAATATAATCTAATCTAAGTCTAATCACTCTCAAATTCCTCTAATAATTTCATTTAAAAAAAGAATTACAGCTAATTGTAAAATTCCAGTTCACATACAGTCATAAAATTAGTAAGAGATTTAAATTGAGGCACATGTTATAATTAGCAATGAACTTAACTTTAATGCTAACATAAATAATACATGACACAACATTTCATGGCTCATCGTCACAGTTAACAAATAATTTTAAGCATTATATGCAAGAGTTTGAAATGAGATGGACTTTATAATTAGAAAGTAAGAAAGAAAATTTCATTTTCGTTGTCAATCGTCAAACCTCTTAACTTTAGATATATACTTTTTTAAATTTAAAACCTCCTCAGCATCATAATTCTTTTTAAAAATAACTATGCAACAAAATTCCTTTAAAATTGTTCACTCTCACCAATTCTCTGTAAATATTTTAAGCTTTCGGAAGTAGAATATTTTAGAATGAACAATTAGGAAAAGGAAATAGTTTCAGGGTTGCTGAGATAAAAATGCATGCTTTTTACATAATTTAAATAATTTAAATAAAGAAATGTTTATTTATCATGCTAACTATTATCATAGATGCATTTGCAAACCTTCGTCTCAACTCAACTCTCAATAATAATTTTATATTATTAAGTGTTCACAGACAAAACAAAATTATATTATTGTATATAATAAAGTCTGTGCATCACATTTGGGTACATTTCACTTGAATTATTATCACAAAATAATGCGTAATAGTAATGAAAGTTAATAAACATTGAAAATTTGAAAAAAGTGTATACAACATGCATATATAGATAAAAAATTAACCAACGCATCCTCATTTTATTTCATTATCTACCCTATCCCAACTTAACTTTAACATTTATACATAATTACTACAAACAAGGATGTAAATATTTAGCATTATCTTCTATCATCATTTCATCATCATCATCATAATATAACCACCATGAAAAGAGAGATACCTAATAATATGCTTGTCAGTTTGGTTTATGGAAAATAGGGCATGATATTTAATCTCCTATCGTTTTTGGCTTCTTTGTCAACAGATCAGAAGTTTATTCAGAGGAACATCGAACACAACATTATTCATGTAAATCAAAAATATGAATATTTATGAAGAAACACACTAGTACATTATTTAAGTTTGAAAATAAACCAAATGTTTATTATGAACTCTCTCTCTTTCGTGTGTGTCTTTTGCTTTTTAGACCTGCCATTTCCTTTCCATGTACTAAATTTGGTCATAGTTCATATTTACATTTTCCATATTGTAGATATTTTGCACTTCTGCAGCTTTTAGGTAATTATTAGCATTGGGTGAAAGTTGTTAATTTTAGAATGCACTCATCCATGTGCTTAATTTAATGAAATAACTGATTTGCATTTGGAATTTTGTAGTGTAGATTCATTAATTAAAAATCTTAGCGAATTCCTTTAAATAAAATTTTACATGTGTACACGAATTCTTTTCCCTTTAATTTTCATAAACTTCAATATAGATTTTGTCAAATAATGTAAATCTAACTTCAAGCAAGCAAAAACAAATTATACAGCACCAATCCATTTCTGATTGGAGACATTGCATAGGACAGGTGTGTGCATAGGGGGACACTGATGATATTGATTTGATATGCAATGGCTTGGTGCAATGTGCTTTTTTAACATAATTTATGTTACCTCATTCTCATTCATATGTAATTGTCAATCTCACCTGCCATATATGAAGAATTGACAGGTGAAATGAAGCCAATGAATGAATCTAACCCATAGCATTCCTTTCCTTATTAACGTTTAGACTAGAATAGAATACAACCTATAATGACTGTCGTGTTTGAAGCCTTCATTTCTTTTGTTCTTTTTTAGCTCAAAAAAACCTATAATTATAGACTTTAGTCCGTATGCAGAGTTCTAATACTATTAAAACAATAAAACCAGGACAAACTTTATTTAACCCTGCAATATAACATTCGGGCACTGCGGGTACCAACCACATCCCATTTCAACCTTGCAAACAAAGTAGTACTAACTACACTACGAGTACTACCCGGTACCCAACTTCCCGGGTACTTGTATGTGTCCCCGATTAATCAAGCACACAAGAGTTTATCCTTCAGTCGTAATATCATTTAACTTATATTACACCTATCTATACACACAGCTTTGATTTCTTAGAACTAAAAGAACTTTCTCCAAAAAAACCGAGAACCTTAAATATTTCCCTGCACCAAACCCATACTAAACTTCCTGTCACATTTTCAACCTTGACAAAATTTTACCAACAAATTGCATACTGAAAAATGCTACATTATCATACAAAACCCTACAAGCAAGCATGACTCTACTTTAGAATTTTAGCATAAAACCATATAAGACCCATAAGAGCATATATAAACTATATAAAATACCTATTTTCTTGTAAATTTCTTTCCAAACTCTAGAACATAATCTTATCTAAATTTATAAATTCTGAACAAACTACCCACTAGGGTTTCAAAACCGGACGGAAACTACCCCACATCCATCCATATACACATACATAAACTAAAGCAGAGAAAAGGACTATTATTTTAGGAAAAAACTACCCACCAGCCACCACCGATAATGATGATACCACCGTCACCACCACCACCATTCCACTTGATACCCTCGGACCGACCTAAGAATAATGATTTAGTATATAGAAATAATAAGAGTGTATAGTTTTTATAAAATCTACCTAAATACATAATATATGAGTATATGGGTTAAAATGAAATTGACTGGTATTTCTTGGTTTTGGTATTCTTGCAGAGATCGTAATTCCTTGTTGGTAAGTGTTAGCTAGCTATAGTAGTAAGTAGTATTGCCTCTAGTAGTTTATAGTCTCTGTATGTAGAAGAAGAAGTAAGTGCTAGTTAAAGGGTTTTTTTACAAGACTTGCGCAAAACCATTTGCAATATCCAAAAGTGTAAAAGAAAGACGAAAACTGTGAAAGAAGAAGAGAGCAGGGAGCTCAAAAACAGCAGTAGAAATAATAATAATAAATAAAAATAATAGTAATAATAATAATAAGAATAGTTAACAATATTTAAGGAAAAGAGACGCAAAATTAAGAGGAAAAAGTTACCTTTTAATTTTTAAAGTGTGTAAAAGTATAAAATATTATTAAAAACTTTATTTTTTATCTTACGGACGGAAATTGTGGTTTAAAATACAAAATAAATTTTCAAGTAAAAATTTGCTCTCTTAATCTGTAATCTTAATCATCATAATACTACATGTACGGAAAAAAGTTTCAGCTAAATAAATCCAAAATATGTGAAATAGTCACTCATCATCATCAGTGTGCATTTTAAAAATGAATGTGTGGATTCAGTGCAGTGGAATATAGCAGTCAGTGGGGGTTGCTAAAGATTGAAGATCAAAGATTGTGGATTGGGGAATTGGAATGAAGATTTAAGTTTGCAAAACCATGAATCAATTTGGAATTGGAATGTGGGGTTAGCTTTGTGGCTTTGTTTGAAACACAAAAAAAGGAATAAATGTATCAAAATTCTATTCAAAAGTGCTTTTAATGTATTAAAAAAATCTGTTGCAATAATCGTTGATTGTTATTACTTAATACATATTCAATGTTTATTATTATGTATTATGTATTAGTGTCATTCACATTAAAGTAAAGATCTGGAGTAAGTGACAGGTGACAGTCGGTTCAGGATTGACAGCTCAGTTCACAGACAGTTCTATGATTCTATGGTTAACACTTATCACTTTCATTGCTAACCAAGTTGACACTCAACTTCAACTCAACCAATAGTTTAAAGAAGTAAATAAACCAGCTTTAAAAAAACATTGGAGTTTTGAAGTTCCGAAAATACAACGAAAATTGCGGAAGTGAATTAACAAGTAAGTGAAGAATAGAACATCATTTTTAAGTGTTAAGTCATTTCACATTAATTTATAAGTGCATAGTTGATAGTTAGTGGTATGATGGTAGGTAGGACCATTTGCTTATCTGCATAAAATTTGAATTTAGAATTTATAAAATTATAAATATTAAAAATTTTTATTATTTTTAGTGTTATTAATTTCCATACAATTTTATTGCATTTTTTAGGGTTTTGCATCCATTTCACCTTGAATGTACGAATTATTAATAGTTTTGAAGTTGTACTGCATAAATTGTTTGGTGAATGGGACAATGCAATGGGAGTAAAAATTGTAGAATTGTATTGCGAGGAATAATAAGACAAAATCCAAAGGGAAGAAAAATAGGAAGGAATGCAACATTTGAGCATTATAAACCGTTGCCTTATTGTTGATTGCGATTGTAGGAAGGAGCAATAATGCACACACACCATAATCAAGAATACGATGCAGATTATTGTTGATGGAATTTCATGTCACATTTAAAAAGAGCCAAATAAGTACAATAATCTTGAGTAACAGCTTATTGACTACTTAACATTTACATATACTCAAAGAACAACGACTTCCAACTTTTTATATTTTACTTGCAATTACTTAAAAAACTAGCTCTAAGCAATTAAGCTCATCATCATATTTTGTGCCTTCCTTCGGTAAAACTGCAACTGGCCAAAGAAAGACCAAGTGCAGTTTACGAATTGGAATTATCATAAAAGAGGTAAATGTGTTTAAAGTTGGAAGTTGTTGTACTGCTCATACTAATCATACTAATCAATACGAAGAAATGGCCAATATAGCATGAATTCTTAATAAACCAACAAAAAAACTGCAGCTCTTCACGGGCGATTTGATTACTGATAGGCCTCTCTTCTGAGTCGTTGGGGGTATTGAATTTTTGTTGTCTCTCAACTCTTGCAATTTGCTAAAAAATATCTGCAAAGAAAAGAAGAGAAAAAGAGACAGCATTTTTTTAAGACAAAGTGAACCGAGAATGCATATGGGGAGTGAGATCAATGCAATTGGTGGTGGTGGAAAGAAAAGGTTGTCCGTTTTTTGAAGGGTGAAGGTGAAACAGAAGGTTGAAAGCTTTTGTTTAAAAGCTTCGTGTCCGTGTGCCCGATTTGTTAAAATTATCAGTGTAATAATAATATGGAATGAAGTTTTAAACTGTCAATTTATTGTGAAGAGATTGACCAGGGTTATTAGTCTGATTAGATTTGTCACATTCAATCACCGTGACCGTAGATTTAGTATTATGATTAGTATCCTTAAACAATTATTGTCAAAATTCAGCCCTGGTCTGAGTTTCGCATTTTGTCATTTATCTATGAATAGACTGTCGAAAAACTGTCCCATCAGCTTTACCAGTAAGATTAAAAGGAAAAGTTCAATATATCAACAATTAAAAATTATTGTGCATTTCTTGTTTTGATGTTTATTGCGTGGCTTTGTTTATATTGAATTGAATGCATTGTTTAAAGTTTTGAAGTTAACCTTTACCTTGGCCATGGTATGTGGCGATCAGCTGAATTACATAATACTAATCACATTAATTTTGCATATAACGACTATAACGAGGTTTAGTAAAGTAAAGGGTATATATGTATGTTAGAATATTTATGTTTCTAAAATCTCAATAAGTTTGAAGGTCAATTTAATTGTTATTTTTTTTAATTATCTTTCGTCTTAGGCTAAAATAGAGCTAGAAAACATTTTATTTAATGCCAAAAGTTACGATCTTCAATCAGGTATTGATACAGTAATTCCATTCTCAAAAAGTCCCATTATAGTCGATCTTTCTTATCTCAAACATCAAACTGAGTTCCTTGATCCTGACTCCTGTCTTCCTGACTCAAACTAATTAAACCACAAAATAAATAATGAATTAAGATTAAGATCATCTCAGTCGAAATACAAACAGTAAATGGCATTTCATTTCAACTGATTGTCAGTTTTTAGCTTTGGGTATTATTAATCATCTGTAATTATTAAATAGCATTTCATTGTTTTGCTTCGTGTTTAATTTGATAAATCTTCTACTCTCTGATTCTATTATCATTTTGAATTTCAGTCTCACTTCAAAGTTAAACTAGTAGTAATATGTAGTGCTTATGATGATATCTGCTGAACTAGCAGATCAAGTTTTTTTAGTTTTTGCAATCACAGAACAAAAGTTGAATCAATAACCTCAAGTACCTCATATTCCTATGAAACCAATAGCATAACACAATAACACATAATTAGCATAAATTCATTATTCATCTAAATTACTAACGCATATTTGTATTTTTTATGCGTGTGGTGTGCTGAACATCTAACTGTAGTTTAATGCAATTACTTTACTAAATTTTTTGTTTCACATGTAGCGTAGCACGAGTTTGAGGTTTAAATATTACATTATAGAACATTGTAATAATGTTACCAAGCCCAAGGTCATAGGTAAAATCCCTAGTCTTCTTCATAATAATGTTCAATGAAAAAATCAATAGCTAAACTGGTTGGTTTCTCAGTCCCAGAGTCTCAGTTTCAGTGACTTTTAGTAAGTCAGAGAATAAAGAAGACAGAGGCTTCACGACAAAAAGTAGGTGACAGGTGCTATAGTAGGTTACGTGTGGACATGATGCAATACAGAAAAGCAAATAGGAGTTGGTTATAACATCTAATAAAATTTGGCAAATATCAAATGTCAACTCAACTAATGGTTGAAGGTCATTTATGTTCACTCACACCAGCAAAACCGTGGCTCATTATGGCATGTATGTACCTATTATATACTCATTCATTAAGAATCCCATAAAAATTAAAATCGACATTCAAACCATTATAACCAGACTAAATGACTTGGGACATGGACATATAGCTCAATGCATGAAACTAAATAATTGATGGCCTCACATGTATTTTATTACCAGTGAAAATTTAAGTTTATTACAATAAGTTACTGACTTGTAAAACAACTAACTTATTAAATGTGCATATGTATACTTAGCTAAATCCCAATTAGAATTTCTAACTGGCTGACTTTTCAAGGCTCATGGCTGGATGGAATAGAAGTAAATTAAGACCATTTTTATTATGTGTTAACATGGACACATATTAAGACAAAATGTAATACCTCAGAACGGTTTTAATAAAGACTTCCAATTCAGTATATATTTATGCCAATTGTCAATTGTATTAATTCGCAATCATACCATCATGAATTCATGATCATGATAAAAATATTTGACAGTTTCATTTTGCTTTGTATAAGCAAATTTTATTTCCATTATTGTAAAATTGTAATGAAATATGAATAAAAGTTATTATAGTTTAACTAAACTATTCATTCGATATGCTTAAAAAATCAATAGAGTAGTTGAGTAGTTGAGTAGTAGTATTACCTAAGACAAGCTCTTTAATCTCTAGCCAATGACCAAAGTCAAAAACCAAATAATCCTTGAGTTTATTACTTGTTTGCTTAAAGCCTTTTAAAATTTTTTGCATCGTAACATCAAGTCAGTTGTGCAAAGTCGAAGTAGTTGTAAAAAACTTGAGCGAACTTTAATATTAAAGATTGCTCAACTGCTAATTGACAATTGTCATCACTCTTATTAGTCGTTATTCTCAACGGAATAAATTATAGTGGTGGTACAAAAATACACAGAGGTACTAATACTTGTGGAATATTACAAATAATGATAATAATATTTATTAAATAATTATATAGATGCTAAGTAAGAAGCAAGTTTACAAAAAACTCTTGTGGAGGCTCATTATCCATCATATAGATTATAGATTTGATTTTACTTCTTTGGTCACAGTTAAAATTATACTTTGTAGACATATTTATTGCATATTAAATTAATAAAATGTTAAGAAATGGAGTATATCGATTTATTATAAATGGCTTGCATTACTGTACATGACTGAATGAGTGGTCAATATGGGTTATGTCATGTACATTTGGATTAATATTACATTGCTGTAATAATGATTTGATTACCTAATCATGTGCTCAGCTCAAGTTCCTTCATATTATTTCATGTCTATTGTATATTTTTTTCTGATTGATCACTTAGATATTGGATATTAAAGTCACAAGTTACTATACTAGTCACTCAAGATCAAGTGTCCAGCTTTCCAGATCCATCAGAGTGAAACCAACAATAAAGAATAATCTAGAATAATATTATCTAGTATATCAAGTTTTTATCACATCATAATAAAGCAATACTTAGATCAGAAGCAAAACAACGTAGTTAAGTTGAAAGCTAAACTGATTTAAAAAAAACCCCAAGTGTTTCATTCTTTGAAATCATCTATGCAAGTTAAAGACAACAACACAACAGCTGAGGAGTTAATTTGGCGACTTTCCAAACTTAAAGTTCCGTCTGATCTGAAGAAGGCTGAATTATTAATAGAGATATGCGAATTTAAAAGTATTGAAATTACTGACTGAAATAGAACGTTCCTGATTCCTAAGAAAAGAAATCATAAAAAATATATTAACGCTAGAGTGACCTAAGTTAGGTTTAATAAATTCATTCAAATTAGATATCTGTCATCTCTTATCGATTACGTATGTCTTTCTGTTGTATCCATTGTGCATTATAGAGATAAAAAAATAACACAATAACCTTAAGTGCTCAAGTTTGAAGTTGGCGAATTCTCCAACTTTCAAGGTATGTTTTGTTATATTTATATTATTAATGTAATCTGGCATTTCTCAATACTTTATTTAGCCAATTGGTTTTTGTTTGCTTATTGACTCAACTATAGATTGACATTGGCAATACACCTTTGTGTTTTTATTAATTTCGATTTCAATGTAAATATTGAATATTTACTTTACAAACTATTTATCTCCATATTTGTCAAGTTAGGACTGTTATTAGGTGTTATGCGTTTTTATTTTCCATATTACAATTTCATTTTCAACAGAAAAAGTATGCTTCCATTTCCATTATTCCATTCCATCGATTTCAGTATGTTCATCCAAAGCTGAAAATACCAGAACCAGAGATAACGACTTTGTTCATGCCATAAACAACCTTAGTATGATAATCAAATACACATAAAAACCACTGTATATAACCTAAAAAGGTTTGCGATTTGGAGTTTTTTTTAACCCATACCTTATCCTATTTATAAATATTGAAGATAAATGACGCTATGTGCTCTGAAATCTGAAGGACCTGTCTTTGAGAGTTTCGACTTCATTTGAATTCATTCATGAGTGGTGTGATGAATAATAATTCTTTATACTTATCAAGTTATCACTTCTCTTTACGTTGCCTCCATGCGTACCACTTATTTTGCAGTTGTAATCATTATTAACAAGCAGTCTACAAGAATAATAAAAAATGAGTGAATCAGATGGAGAAAATTATCAGCTTTGCGTTGTGGTTATGATTGATAAAAAATATGAAATAGCTGGATCGTCAGGAAATAATCGTAAAACTTAAACTAACCATTGCATTATGAGTGACGATGATGACAGTTTCATCATGATTTCGTTTCGCATGTATACTACTAATCATTTATACATTATTTCAATGCGCAAATGTTCTCTTTTTATTGCACAATATTGCATTTCTAGCATTTTTATGATCATTACTGGATAGCTAAGTACAAAAGGTTTCTTTTGGCACATTAAGTTTATTGTGGGATTGTGGCTTGTTTTTTTTTCTTCGAATTTGGTTCAGTTATTCAAAAGTGTGGGCGAAACCCCAGAAGGGTTTGCTTGATTTGAGCAGCTACAGCTTAACCTGCATTGTCTTTCAAGAAGAAATTGATCTTTCATTGTTATTATTGAACTCTTAAGGTAGTTCCGCAGTCTTTTAATTGTATCGAAGTGAGATTGGGTGAGATGGGATAGTTAATAGTTTCGTTGTGTTGTAGCTGTATGTAAACGTCTAGTT
>JAQGAA010001164.1:0-16976 GCA_034696425.1 Isotoma viridis | reverse complement strand
CTACAGAAGGATGTGGATGGCCCCCATGAGGATGTCCATGAGGGTGAGGCAAGGAGGGGTGATTAGCTGCTGCGGCCATCATCGAGTTCATCGCTGCTGAATGTGTGTACACTGAAGATGGATGTAGCTGGCCATGGCTGTGCGCGTGTGACACGGCTGATGAGGATTCTGTCGTCATCGGTCCTATTGTCATCATCGTTGAAGTTGAAATTGGATCCAACATGTCAAGTCCGTCCATACCTGGGTGACCCATCTAAAAAAACATAGAACAACCGGGTGCTTTTATAATAATATATAGGAATCTTGCATTTTTTTAAGGTCATTATCATATTAATTGCTTTTTTGCTATTAAACTAAAGTGTTAGAGTTTAAGCAAGCATGAAAAGCAATGCTGAAATGAGGTTGTTTATAATAGGCTTTATTTGAGTTAGTTTAACATAGCATTTTATTCCTACTAAGCATTTATAAGGTTAAGATGTTTATAGGAAAAAAGAAATAAATGGTATTCGAAATTTAATTTTATTCAGATCTCAATTATTTTTGCTAGCGAAAAACCTAAATCATTTTTCAGTATCTTTAATTTAAATGAATGGATGGAATTTCTATTAGAATGCAATAAAATATAAGAGAAAATTGTCAGCTGATTTCCCAAAATTTGTAATTGAAATATAACGTATGTACTTTAGCAAACAGATAAAATAAATGTATTTGAGTTATAATTGAAATCAAAACGAGTTTTGATTTCGTTCTTGAATTTGCTGAATTAACTTGTTAAAATATTCTATTACGTATAACTTGTTTTCCAATTTCATTTCATTGCAACATGCAAACATGAATTATCAATGAAATCCTAAAGCATGACCAAAACTTCGTTTTTTCTACGTTTTGGTTAACAAAATTGAACAAGTGCATTTCCTTGTTCATTTTATATCTTTAAATACAATTTGGTAGTGCGTTTTTACAACGTATAGGGACACTCCCTAGGTTTGTTGACTAAAGGCTCCACAATTTTTTCCTAGTAAATCATTCTTTGTTTTAAACTCTCTAGTACTTTTTGTACCTTTCTCTGAATTTTAATTACATTTAACTGTAAAGTTTTTGGTTTTATTTTGTAAAACGCCTTCTCATTGAAACTCCTTCAAAGTTCAAATAAGAAATTTTATAATTTATAAAACTGGGTAAACATGAAATCCTGAACCAAGCCTAAAATTTCCAGATTAACGATTTTGATTATGATGGATGCGATTCACTTTTCTTAAAATCATATTAATTTAATTTTCACACGGAAAGTCTAATAAGTCAGTTTAATCCACTTAAGAATTATTATAAAAACCCTATAAATCATAATCATAAATCAAAAAGGCACAAAATTATGACATTTAGTTAAGAAATTAATACATATATCATGTGCAAATAAAAAAACCCTTAGAATAAGGAACATATCCAACCAAACAGAAGTAAATAAATAAATCCGTAAATTGTTGTCATATTACATGTTTGAGACAGTTTTAAGTGAATTGATTCAAGATAAATTCCCGTAATAAAAACTAAATAGCATTTATGTACATAATACTGTGTGATGTCTCGTAGTAAAACTTCACTTTGATTCTGATGATAATGTTAATACACTTGAGTGCTAGATAGAGATTGAGCCTAAAAAACATTACATTAGTGAAGTCGACTCGAATTTGTTTCTTGGATATTATACCGGCTTTTGACTAGAAGAAGGGCACTTAAAGTATTTAGTAGGTTTTCACTATGCAAGACGGCATGTTCCGTTTAAGTCTACCATATCCTTAGCCAAGGTACAGCTGTACACTGTGTGTGTTTGTACATATTGCTTGGATAAATCGGACTACATGTACGAAGGGTAGTAGGACCACCACCACCAGAAGATATTATTATATAGCTTGTCAGATCTCTTTACACTAGACATACTTCTTCTCGTCTTGTTTTATTCAAAATGTGCTGAAAAAGTCATGAGATTTCACAAACAGATTGAGGTAGATCAAGGTTTCACCATGATAATACCCTTTGCATGCAAGGCAACTCGAAAATTATTCAGCCACACCAAAACCTTCTTTTCCTCAGGTTTTTAAAAGAGATTTTTAGAACCTATGCCTTCAGCAGTCAATCAGTTAAGGTGAACTGCTTTTCTCTTTATTTATCTAGTTAAAACGCTATAAACCCATGCTTGACACAATTATACACACATATTATGGGGTCGTTTGTTATTTGCATTTATGTTTCGTTTTTAATTTTGAAAATTTTGTGTAAGTTTTCAGCTACAATATTTCAAGATATGTTTTAAAAAAGGTGTAAAGGATTTCAAATGATTTTCATATTATGCTTTATGAAAACTGCATTATAACTAAAATTGTTGTAATATTAAATTTTTTGAGAGTATTGAGAGGTTGATCAATGATAAAATAGACCCTTGAAATATTTACACAATTTACTAAAGACCTACCAATATGCTACCAATTCAGCTTTTTTCCACAACGAAAACTTCATTGATTATAATTTTTCAATCCCCGAAAGCCAATTGAGTTCCTATACCGCTTGAAAACTTTGAAAGCATTGTATACACAACAAATTATCAATTGTTTTGAATGAATCACATAACAATGTCAACAAACCTCAGGATATGTGAAGAGTGGTGGGTGAGTAAGGTTAAATTTAAATTGATATTCGCATGAAAGTAAGCAAAACGCGGTATGAATACTACACAGGACGTTCCAAAAAAATCAGACTATACAATAATAGCATAGGAAAAGCCTTATATAGATAAATATATTTGAATAAATAAGTTGTGTGATGTATTTACGTTGAATGAGGAGTAGCTGACCTGATGTGGCCTGGGGTTATGACCTGGATGAGGAGGTCCCATACTAGGATGGTACATCATGTCATGTTTTAACTGAGGGAGACCCGTTACAGGTGGTGAGGCTCCAGGGTGTTTTCCAATGTCCACTAGGGCCTCTGCTCGACTCAATAACCCGTCATTCAACCCTCCAAAAATATCCCCCTGCAAAAATCCAGAAAAAATCATCATTTTTACCCTACAACATTCATTTCAAAGTTATACTAAAAATTTTAAAAAGTAGCTTTTTTGTATACAAAGTTCATAAATCAAGGGTACTTTTTTCTAGAATATGGTTGGTAATTTGATTGAAAAGAAGATAACATTTTAAGATCAGTTATTACTTGTACTGTTACACATTATTTATGATTTTTTTCCAAATAAACTTTCCTCATAGCAAACAAGAGACTTTACCTTTTGTACGTTTGAGTACAATATAAAATATTATTTCCTTGTGTCTCTTGAAATTCGATTGAATTGCATTCATAATATTTACTCTCCCTTACGCACGATTACCTCCGACCTCCGACAGTTGATTTCAAGTGGGCACTCCATTCATTCATTTTAATTGTTGCATTCTCTTTAATTCAATGAATGAATGGATGACTGACTGGAGGGGAGAAGAACTTACTGAAAAGGAATGAATCCCTTATTCATTTCATTTGGTTGGAAATTGTTTCATTTTTTAGGTCAAATAGCCCCAAAGTATTTAATCCCCTTGTGATATCCCCAGTTTCCATGTTGAGTCTTGTATTCGAGTATAACATAAGATATGAAGGGAGCAGTGATACTAAAAATAACTTGATTTTGGTTTAGTCAGAAAGAAAGTTAGCATATAGGATCAATCATTTTACAACTAGCCATGAGACTCTTGCCTTCCCCAACTTTAAAGTTTGTATGTTTATTTAGTAAATTAAATTTGCATTTGGATTTTAAGATATTGAATCCTAGAAAATTATTTAACAATTTATACTTGTCTGTCTGAGTTTCAAATTTTTAACAGTACTTGAAAATTTCTTGAGCAATAATTGTGTAATTATGACTATCATTTATAAGGGAAAACGAGTAACATTACCTGCTTTAAAGCAATTTTATAAGACTTTTGTCTTAAGGGCTATGAAATCGAGAATTTTAAAGTTGGTCTTGTCTACTCTATAACATAAATCTGAATTAAGCCTGAGAATGTACTTTAGATTAGCTCCTACAATAAATATAATTCAAAAAGCACAAAACCATTTAAAACATAACTGTTTTGTTTGAGAGAAACAATAACATTCTAATGTGTGCCATTCACATTTAAAAAACCTTACTATTTTTAGCTTTCTTGATAAACACAACTGATGAGACATTAATGCAAATTTCAGTTATTATTATTTTTAATTTATGTTACACTTTCCTATCTATAACTGCATGAACTTAAGATACGGAAATAAGTAGAGTAAAAACTTCAGTTTTTACTAAAGAACTATTAACTCCTTAAACGCTTTTTGCATTTTAAAACGACATAAGAGTACATTTTGAAAAATTTACTAACTTCAGTCTGAGAAACAGTTTTTTAGACTTAAAAGCAATTTTATGCTTCTTTGCATAAAAATTATACAAAGCTGGAACACTTTTTCAAGCTAAATTTAATGTGTTTCATGCAAAACTTAAGATTTAAGAGAAACTTTTATTTCACCCAATAACCCCAATCCAATAGTCAAAGCAAATTAATAAATAGTAAGTTATAATAAAAACAAAGTAAACTCTTTTATAAACTAACATTCTAAACATTTATCTTATCATTTCCAAAACCATTCAGAAAGAAATCCGTCAAACCTTTGTTTAATTGAAGACTTTATTATTACAAAATGAAAAAGTTGCTTACATAAGGGCCATAGGAATAAATAGCATGAGCATGAGCGGCTGCAGCAGAGAGTCTGGAAGTCGTGTTGCTACTACTACTCATCTTGAACAATTTATATTTTTATTTAGCAAACTATATCAGAGGTAATTATTACTCGTATTTGTTGAGGTAGATTAAATCATAAGATAATTACTAGAGAATCAGTCCATCAATTGATTACAAGAGGTAGTAATGCTTAATAATAAAATTAACAACGAAATCAAAAGTACTCACACCATCACAATCAAATTCAAATCCACACTGATACACTTTTCACGAGAGAAGAATGTCCTTTATTTAAATTATGTACCTATAAACCAAAAATCCCAAGTATAAAGGCCTTTTGTATAAACCAGTGTTGATTTAATTATAAGTTTATTTCCCCAAAGTGTTAAATAACTTTATTCAAATTATTCCGAATCACAAGTAATGAATGAGCTCACTCCATAAGGCGCAAATAACAATGCATAATTGCAAAGCTTGATCACACAACAACTAACTGATAAACTATGGACTTACAACTGATGCCACTGACCATAAGGGGTCATAATATAATCTACAGCAAAAGAATCATCTTTTCAGTATAGACTATGGAATCGCATTTTATTTTTTTACCAGGGCATCCTCAATTGTTCATGAGTGGGAGTGTCAGTTTGGATATTATATTTATCAGTACCAAATAATAAACTACACGAAACAATAATGCCCGTGTGTCCGGTTCGTCCTTAGTGGTAGTGGTAGCTGAATACCATATGCATATAAGTTTATTATCGCCATACGAGCCTAAACTCGCAAAAAATGGATGAGTAAATGAAAATGTTTATGAAATAATAATAAGTAAATGAAGGGGAGATTTGCCCATTGAATTAAATAATTAACCCGGGTTTTTGCTCATAATATTTTATTCTCACACCATGCAAGGGAATTTTTTATAAGGATAAAAGGAAAACCCCGGAATGGATGGACGTTTGACAGAAAGTAGTAAAGTAAAAGTCGTCAGACAGACTAAATAAGTTTACATGGGCCTCAACACTGGAACTAAAATATCATTAATTATTTCAAAGATAAAGTTCACGATTTTATTTCTCTCTCTGTGTTTAGATGCTTCGATGAGCTAAGCGATATTTGTGTGGATTTATGGATCACGGAACTTTTACAATACAACTATAATAAATATAAGATATTATTTATGCTCTTGAGGTTTATTCAAACTTGACTATGGAGTGGATTATATGGCGACCAATTGGCACTAGAAAAATATTAAGAGTTGTAATAACTTTTAGTTAACACTTATCAAAGCAAAGGAATTATTAATAAAGACTTTTTGACATTTTCCTCATAATACTTGGAGCTTGCAGGATTGGACTAGACTTTGACGGTCTTTTATTTATGCATTATGGCATCCGATAAAGTCATCAAAAATATAAAACCATTACAATAAATATTATCCATTTAGTATATTATGGTTTTATATGAACGGTCTTTTTATAAATGTAGTTTCAGAGATTGTTAATATGTATTAAGGTTTACTTGGAAATTTCTTTGGGTTTTTAATGAGATACTTTTGATTGGTGACATATTTCTTTGAATTTCATATTACAACGGTGACAAAAACAAGACTTTGGGTCTGCTGTTTTGGTAGTGTGGCCTTAGGTTTTGATTATTTTTGTGGATGTTTGACAGCACGTGTGTGAAGGGTTGCAGTAAGTCAAGTAACACAAAACTTGCTCTCGAGTTACATGATTTCTTTAGCAGTTTGACCTTCTTTTTCATTCAAAAACATTTTGTTAAAATTTATTCAAACCTTTTTAAATTTTTAGGAGTTTTTCATATACTTTTTATTCCACCTTGTTTTCCAAAACACAATAAATAGTGAAACCAAACGAGAATGCTCAATCTGAATGGAGTAATTTTGGTTTTTGACTATTAGACTCAAATCATTAAATAAAACAAAGCTAATGTAATAATTACACATGAATTTTGAACCCTTCAAAAGTACTCTGTTTTTTGTGTACTGTAAATATTACCATCCACAAATAATATTAGTGTGTACATTACAAAGTCCTATCATATAATAGCTGAAGTAATACGATTATAGTTTTTATATCTTTTATAACGCTTTTATCTATATTTGGTGACACGATTTCCGTTCCAAGTTTCCAAAGAATCATTAAAATTGCAAAAGGAATTCTAAGTGAAGAAAGCAAAGATAACGAATTCTTAAAATGACAGTCGGTGAAAGTCACACATACATATATTATATGTATTTAATACATATTTGCTTGACCACTTGTCATGTCAATAATATACAGTTCACTTCACCCGGGTATTAGGCCCGGGTATTAGCTCTATATTGTGGACAAAAACTAAAATGATATTCATACTCGCAAAAATGAGATTTTGCCTTCTGATAAGTGAGTAAATATCCTCAAAGTATTTGCATAGGTTGACTCTCTATTGTTTTAAGTAGAAGGGAGCAGTAGGGACACTTAATACATTAGAGAGTCATGAGCTATTTTCTAAACAGGAATAAACTGTGCCAATTGAGAAATAAATTAAAACCAAAGAGACTTGAAGAAAGAGTTTAGATTATTGTTTACAAGTTGAATATTCTTAGTAACATTAGCCTCATCGTTTAACTACCCTAATGAGTTCTCGTTATAGCTGATTCGGGATTTGTTTTTGAAATGTGACAACACAAAGAAGTACTTAGAAAGTAGATAGCAGTTGTGTCTGTGTGTAGTGGTGGTGGTAGGGTGCAATCTAAATAGGATTGAGGGTGATTGTGAGAAGGGACAGAGTGAAGTTAAGGAATCCCCGTCGTCATTTTGATAGACAATTCCCTTCCACTGTGAAACTTAATGGGAAATAAGGAAAAGCTTAACTGTCCGCTTGTGATGGATCAAATTAAATTGAGGAAAATCAACTGATGACTGCTTTTATTATGCAATTCTTATAATTTCTTTTAAATCGATATCCTTTGTACCTTTTCCTCACCGTAGTCTGAACTCTGAATTCTTTTTTTTGTATATTTCTCCCTGATTATTTGTATAATAGATTTTGGTTATAATTCTCCGAAAGTAAAAGTTCTTAGAAATTCAGAGAAAAATATTTCTCTTGAGGAGTGATTACCGTTTTTACTGAGAAGGGACCAATGCGTTTTAATCTAAATTAGAGGGAGAAGATTAATCAGAATTAGGAATGATTACATAAACTAAATGACATGACATGTATATTTTATACCTATGGGCAGTCGGTCAAACGGTCACACAAGCTTTGCGTTATGTTTTTACACGTTACACGTGCTAGTATGTATCAGTATAAGGTGCAAAATGCTATATAAAAGAAGTGTTCGGATTATGACATGATAGGATGAGATAGAAAGTAGGACGGACGTCATTACGATTTCTAAGAACAAAATCCTTGGATCTGTTTATCAATAGTGATTGCACAGTCAGTAGTGATACTAACTGTGTCTCCCTGCCTGTCTCGGTGAACTAGATTAAATAAAAAAGTGAAAGGGACTTTTAAAAGGTTGTTATTAGCCGGATTGGATTTTGCTTTGCTTTTTTGAGTGAAGGGATTTGCCTCAATTGAATTTGAGGATTTGATCTCTCTCTTTTTGCTAACCTAATGTGCACTACACACACTGTGTACTTTTATATACACCCAATATTATACTTGTCTCTCTCATCTCGATTGGATTTGCTCTGATGGATGACAAACCTGTTCAGAAATCATACAACACCAACCATATTTTAATCTTTTAAATTTTTTTCTTACTTCTATTTATTTCTTAAGTTAATGAAATTGCCGTTAACTGCGAAGGTTATAAAAATGGACAAATTAAATGCGTTACAAATTTTTAGTCTTAAAACTTCTTTGTATTTGTAAACGTTCATACTAAAAAAGTAAATCCATTCATAAAAATCCTAATGTAGTTTATACACTGCGTTAGCTAGCTCTAGTACTAACAGTTAGAGTCGGTAAGAAGTTTTTTTGAAAAGCTAAGAAAGCTGTTATTTTATTAAGCCAAAGTCTATAATCCTACCGACCCTTCCAAAGAAATAAAGGAAAAGCCAGTAGTAGTAGTAGGTAGTATGATATAAAAGACAGAAAAATCCTAATCCCCTTCCATTTCCCAACGTATTGTCTACCTTTTCTGTTTCAGTCTCCAGAAAAATAATACCTACATCCAATATCCAAGTCTAAATCCAATTCGACTCGTTTCTACACTTTCACAAAATACTTTCTTTCTTGACATCCCCAAGTGACTTGAGTGAACCTTTAGCTTCATTCAAAAGTTTATGATGACATTTAGGATTAACTAAAAAATATCTCATTTTTTGTAACTCATGTCAAGCTGGATTTCAAAAAAGTTTAAAAAGTTATGAGATATTTGTTTCTTGAGATTTCCTTAATCTCTCAAACTTCTTACCTCTTAAGAATTTAGAGTTCAACTAGAGTAGAGATTCTGGGAAATTAAGGTATGTGTGGGATGAATGAGAACAAGATGCATCTACTTGGATTACAAAAAAAGGAAATGATAGGGATGATGATTTTAAGGGCGGAATTCTGTTTTGTGTAGTATTTGGGATACAAAGGGGCAATAAGGAAACCCTTTTGAGAATATGACGCAATGAATGGGTGAGCTATATGCCTCATTGGATTTGAGATGATTTCAATCAGATAATGTACTTCAAAGGGGGATAATTATATCATGATGGTGATTATCATTATATGTGTTGTATTTGTATTATCATTATTGGTACATGTTGTTTATTTGGGTTTCTTTAGATAAAAGAACGGACTCATTGATTCATCATTCATATAGATATACTATGATTATGTTTGTGTACAGTTCGGTGTGTATTGTATGTGGGTTTGGATTTTTCATTGCCATATGTTGTTCTAAAGCTGTCAAATTAAATCCAACAAAATCATTGCCCTTCGTTCGTGAAATCATAAAGCATCTGTGAGGATAGTCAACCCTTCGACCTCCGACCACTTCCCGTAAGCCTTTTCATGCTTTCCGTGGAAAATCCATTTTATAATTAGCTCACTTTATTGTATAATGTATTTTACTAGGTTTTTAAATTTCATTTGAAAGGCTTTATACGTGTTTGTGTTTATGTTTGCAAAAGTTTATAGATTTTATAAAATTTGGATTATTTTGTAAGTTAACTTTTCACTTGTAAAAATATTCCAAACACGAATAAGTCTTATGAAATATATTGCATTAAACAAAAACAGAGATTAGTTTGAGCGAAAAATCCCTCTTTTAAATAAAATTTGCATATAATCTAAAAATAAATGTATGTTTTTATTGTCTCCGATAGAAAACACAGTTTCAGTTCCGTATAACACACAAAGGCAAAAACGGCATATGCTATTTATTTGCTTTTTGGTTAAGAATTTTATAAAAAATTAGGTAAAAATGACTTTTTTAGAAATCTCATGTTCCGGTAATTTGTAGCGGGTTCCACTTAACCCAGTAGTTTCATTGATATCAATTGGATTAGGTTAGGGTCTAGGAGTGAAGCTAAAATATTATTATGAAAATGAGTACAATAAAATTACATCATGTTACACGATTGTTGTTAGCAATAAATATTCAAAGTCATCATGGTTGTTGTTCTTTTACGCAAATACACACACTTCTCTTATAGAATGGGATTAAAATACGCATTATAATGTTTATCATTGTTATGCTTGTAAGTGTTCATTGGATTTTGTACAGTAAATTAAATTGATTAGACTCGGGCTTTCTCCAGAACATAATCCAATTCCCATTGTTTATGATTTATTGGAATGGAAACGTGACACTGCAATTTCATCCCTTTATCTACGCTCAATAATAACAGATTCCTCTCTCTAACCCCTCTTTACATCTGAATGCATCATGTTTTCTCTTTTGACTTGTTCTCTACCCAATCTGGCTAACCAGTGGCATGGCATAGTACTTGCATGGATGGACAAACGGTTTTATTTTTCCTAGCTTTTTTTCCACATTTTGAAAACAGTTTTGTAGAAAATTATCAAAATGTTAAAAGACCTTTTTTTGCAATTTTCTTTGCAAAAAAAAGATGACTTCTACAATAACAATTAACAATGCAAAAATAAATCAGATTTCAAAACAAATCCAATCTTTGAACCGTTCGGACGATAAAATTAAAAAACTGTTTATAAAAAAGGTTTGCACATTTTTACAAGAAATTTTAGCTTCGACTAATTAAAAAAACAATTTTAACATGTTTTCAAAATGCCCCATAAAAATACATAAGTATCAGGTAAGTACAAGGGTGACAAGGAATATGTATTGAAAGAAACTTTTTGTAAAACTTAGTATATTATAATATAACATGGTAAAAGGAGCTATAATATAATATATGGTAAATTAAATATTATTATTATTATTTAGACGCATTCTGAGAAAGTCTATCTTTAGAGTTTGGTTGAATGGTAATTTATGAGTTTTATTATGATGACGAAGTTTATTGAAATGAAGGCCCATTGAATGTGTCAAATTTTTAGTGTAATTCTGAATAGAAAGTTTGACAATTGACTACACACTGTATTCAATACTATTACAAACTATGAAAGTAAAAAGTGTTGAATGTATTAAACTCGTAAAGTAGGAAGTATTTCCATTAAAGAAACTTCCCCCTGCCTCTGGTACATGTAAACCTTGAATAGAACGTATAGGACGCAACGAACGAGAGCAAGTGTACAAGAAGGATTAGCTATTTTACATTGGGGTATTTGGGTCTTGGAGAAATATTTCAAGGTATATTTTAAGTAAAAAGTAAAAGTGAAATAAATAGAAGCTGGTGATAGGGATAACGGTGGTGGACGAGGTGAGTGGGACAAATTATGGGAACTTGAGGAGTGTGGACATATACAAGGATACAACACAAGACATTTGTCCTCTTCTAGCTGTGTCGGCTGTTTTGTGACAACCCTAAGTGCCATGCAATATGCCACCTTATAAGTACTCCTCTATCTATACCTTATAACACAGCCCCTTATACTTATATGTTATCAAAATTGACTACACGCTTGGCTGGACTTTGAGACCAAAACAAGTTTCGGGTTTTTTATTTTCGAAAAGGTTCCACTCTCTCTGGTCCTTTGTTCGTTTTCACCTCCTAGTGCTTATACTAATGACCCTGCACAATGGCATGTCCAACATTGTAATTATCATTCATCCCCTTCTTCTGTTTCACTCTTCCGATTTTCTATCAGCAAGGGTAAGTAACCCGGATAGCCAATAACATATGTATCCTGATCGACAATGATGGAATGATAAGCTTTTTTTACTCAAATCTTTGTCGCACGGAAATTTTGTCCCATTTACTTTAACGTAGTTTTGGCTGTTGTTTAAAGTTTTAAGAATTCTTATTTGTAATTGATTGATCTCTACAGTGCGTGTCATAATTTTTGCAATTTCTTGACAAATGTACCGAATTCATACTACTTTAATATGTACAGAGATGCAAGTCTTATAAGAAAGAAGTGTATTTTCAAACACTGAATCATAATGATATCAGTAACAAAATGGCCAGTTATTCTACTAAAGCTTATTATAATGCCCACGATTTTTGTCTTCACCATGATTCCATATCAGTGCATACAATGACTTCCATACATAGTAAATCTAATACAAAAGAGTAAAGCATATAATACAACTACAAATCCAGTCATAAGGATTTATTTCCTCTCAATTCAATTTCATTCGCTTAATCCACTTCAAAATCAATCCTATTAAGTGGCTCAGAGAAAAACTGCACGATTCCATAATCTTATGTAGGAATATAGTGTAGACGATGTGTCTGTTTATAAATACTATTGCTTTGCATTCAACTCACCGTTTGGAGATGCAAATGAATAAAGCAGAATATAACACAAACAAATTTTTTGAAACCTTATGACATTCAACACCTATACGGACTTGATAAGAAGTGTAAAGAGATTGAATTTAAAAAATTACGTAGTTTTAAGAAAGATATATGCATAAACTATTCAGAATAAATCTATTCTTCGCCTGATTTCTGAACAACTCATCTAAGGTATAAGTTGTATCTAAATTTGAGCTTTGTCTACCATATATACCTAAAAGTACGTTGAGATTTTTATTATGAAATTCTCGGAGAGATGTTCGCATTAAAAGGTTAAAAGACAAGACAAGCTACTTATAGGATTCATCCATATGATGATGTCGATGATGACGTGAATAGTTACTGAGATAAAAATGAGATGATTTCTCATATGAGACGAGCTAATCCGTTTTAGTATGAGTGGTTTTTTTGCTCAATCCTCTCTACTCCACGCTCTTTTTTACAGAGAGAGAGAGAGGAAAACATATTGAAAACTTCGAATGGGTTTTAACCCAGTGAAAGCATCTCAATGGGATAGGGAGTGATTGGATGGAATTGGATAACAAACAAGTTTTATTTTAAAGTAAAAGGGAAAAAGCATCACTGGCGTAAAGTAAGGTTGAAAAGGGTTAAAATTATTTTTGGAAATTTCGAAACAAAAATAGTTATCGTATTTTGCTTTCTTTTTGCATGTGTATTTCTATATATTTTTGTAAAACCAGGTCTTGAGGATAAATTGTAATGAAATTGATGAATTTAATTGCCCTTTATCTAAAGTTTAAAGGTCACATATGACACTAGCTCGAGTGAAATTCTTCGCTAAACCCATTATCTGTAAAAATTAATTAAATAAAGGTGTATGAATTCAAGTTGGATTCAAGCTCCTAAAGGAAAAAAGAAAGGAAAATACATTCTTCTATTAAAGGATTAAACCTTTAATGAATTTTTGTCTACAGTACTCTAAAAAAGACTTACTAATTCTTAATTAAAAACTACTTTCTCTTGGCAAAGTTCCCTCAAGCAATATCGTACTCGGAAAGAATACATTGTTATTCAACAATATTATGCATTTTCCTATAAAACTACAAACATATGAATTCCCACTACAAAAAACAATGCAAAAATAACAGATATCCCCTTCTTTCCAAAAGTTTTTTTAAACCTTCTTTAAATAAAAAGTCCCCGAAGAAATCTGAAGGCCGATTAAAAAGATTAATTTATCCTCTACTACGGTAAAAAGTATCGTTTACACAGTAAACATTCGTTAAATTACCTTACAACTTGCTACAAGTATTGATAAGTAAGTTGAAAGTAAAGTGGTTAATCTTAAATTTATTAGATGAAGTCTATAGATAACTCTATAGATTCTTATCTCTTAGATCGTCAATAATGTAATCTAATGGTGTTTTAGAGTATTAATGTGGTTTGTCTCTCTCGCATATACTAACCATACTTGTGTGTCCACCCTGACCTAGGACATTCTCTTTAAATACTTAACCATTAGTTAATCCTTCTTGTTGGTCCGTCTTGGATAAACTTTTTTTTCTATTATTATGTAACTAGTGAAAGTAGGTTCTTTATAGATGGATGGGGTTATTGAGTGAGTGAGTGTATATTCACATATTTTATGTAGTGTGTTCCTCTATAAATATGTATGTGCATGTGTGTCTGTGTGTGTAAATGTGTGTAGTACGATGGAGTGTTTACTACTTAAATTTTAAAGGGTGAAGGCAACTTGAGTTCCATGAATTTTTATGAATCTTCTTAATTATGTACCATCAAACTACTACTACTACTCCTAGAGTACTACGAATAATATATGGAATACCTTTTCTACTAAACTATACTGTATAGTACCTGGTACTACTTCTACTGCTTTAACCTACTATTCATCCATACTACTTATCCGTCCAATTCATTTAGCAAAAAAACCCACAACCAAGACTTTCTATTCACAAGTTTGGGGTTTAACTACAAATCTCAGAATGGAGTTGGATATCGTATTTTTACTTTGATAAACAATTAATAAATTATAATAAATACTATTTCAAGTTTTTTCTATTTGTTAATAGTTTTGTATTATATTTTGAAATTCTAGTAATTAAGATACATTGTTGTTAGATTTTAAGACTCTTTCAGGTTGAAATGACACACATGATTTATGAGCAAAGTTCTCATCATTATTATTCTTTTTAAATTAAATGATTCCTTTCCTCTCCTATAATAGTTTCCAGTTAATCAAAAAAATGAATTGCAGTTTTTTATTCCAATTCTAAAGAGTAGACTGCAATATGCAAGTATGCATAGAATATTAATAGAAAAGTAAAAAAAACTTATAAAATTTTTATAAAACAATCAAATAATCAACCTTGAGACAATTCTCTGTCAACTTTGATTATTTTCCCATTCCCATTATGCCATCATCATCATTATGAACTCTACAATAGAAAATACAATGACTATAAACACATGAGTTTGTATTGCGTAATTTGACAAGCCTTTCATTAACTATAGGTTACGTATTAGAATTCGAGATAAGTATACATAATCCATAACGTGGAATATTTTATTCCACCATAATGGAAAGTTTGAATGAAAACCTTTAAATACATAATGACACCGATCATTCATGCATACATCACATCATCTATTGATGCAAAATGAACCATCCTCTTTGACCTTTGTACTTGTGAATGAAACAATACGGGGTGATGACCTGATTCCCTTTATTATACTCACACTGCATAGCTCCTTATAATTTTTGAAGCATTAATCATTCATTTTTTATTACGAGTTATAAAAACTAAAAGTATATTAAATGTTCTTTTGTTGAGTTTGTATTTTTTTCAAGTTTAGGGACAAAAAATTCACAAAATAAAAAAAGTTTGTTTCCTAACTTTCTCCTGCAATTTAAAAAAAACCCTTAAATATTGACATTTCAACTGACAAACACTAAATAGATATAAACGCTCCTATCATTCATCCTTAAGAGAAACCCTGGTTGTCTAACTTAGATTGCAATGCAATTATTGCAACTGTCTTCCTGTCAAATGAAACTTTCTCTCCTTAAGTCTAACTATTATCTGTCATCGGATGATTATTACCTATTTTTACTTCAAGTTCAGCTAATGTCTAACTAACGCAATGTAAATCCATAAAATACAATATAAATATCATCCAGTACACATATAGCAAGTGAATAAAAACCCCAATAATAATAAGCACTTGATACTTGCAATGATGATGAAAGTAGTTGTTGTTGTATAGGAAATGTAGGACCAGTGGTGGTTTTCATTTTAGGAAATTGTTCAAACAAAATACAAAACATCCAGTTAGGTCATGCAATGTCCTTTTTGATATATTATTATCATCATAATAAATAGGATTGTGTGTGTGTGTGTGTATTACTTGAATGATGATACAAAATGTATACAACTTTTCGAAACTACTTACTTATACTCTTATAAAGGTACTATCACTACTTTGTACTAATGCTTACTTATACAAAAGAGATGAGTAGTTTGTATAGCGTATTTTATGTTGAATGTGAATTAAATGTGTAATACTATATTAGAATAATACTTAAACCAAGTATTATTATTATTACTCTTTGTTTGAAATATCGAATGGATAAGACTATTGGAGAGACATTAAAGTCTTTAAACTACATAAAAGTGGACACAAAATTCATGGTTAGTTTAGTTACTGACAGAAATACGAAGAAACATTAACATTCATCGAATTCGAGTAGAATGTTGATATTAATACATAACCCTTTATACTTTTTAGATACTGATAAAAAGACACACAACTAGAGAAATCCATGCAGTGATGCATTTAGACACAAACTGGATTGGAATTGAAGAGGGGAAGTGCATAAATAAAGTTTAAATAGTTTTCTTTATACTTTTGAATAAGTTTAAAGGGAAAGTGACCCTTAAGGGACCAGAAAGGGTTAATAGGGTTCAGAGTTTAAAAATTGTGTGTGAGAGGACCATAAGGGAGCTTTTCAAAGGGGAAAGTGTCACACACACAAGTTTCATTGAGATTTACAAGTTTTTATGAATTTTATTCTGAGAGATAGGTACTCTTAAGAGAGTTTACATAGTGGATGAATGAGCCTTTGAGGATGAGTCAATAAATGTTTGTTGGTAGGAAAGAGAGGTATTGCACATGGTAAATGGTTTGGTGAACTGCGAAATTGACTTTATGCTAAATTATTCAAGAAATTCTCCTTCTTCAGCAGTCGAGTTAGGTTATGTGATGTTAGGTTGTATTCGGTTCTTCTTAAGAGTTACTACTATTACTAGTAGTTTTACTAGCAAAACTAGTAGGAGTAAAAGACACTACT